>CM056948.1:26255682-26376624 GCA_029856935.1 Cyclocarya paliurus | reverse complement strand
ATAATGTTGGTAAATACAAATTTCAGTTCTTTTGTTCTACAATACAGTGGGTATACTAGTAATATACGTGTTATGTAAGAATAGGATTTCTGATTTCGTAATTAGTGAAATACGATAGATGAATTTCATCTAGTAACAAAAAAATAAAAAATAGCGTTAAACCCCGAATTTCGAATAACCATCTGACATGAAATAAATCTAAAAAACACATCAAGAGAAAGGGAGAGAGAGAAGGAGAGGAACCTGTATGCAGGTCTCGTCCCAGTCATGGCCGAAACGGATGACGACAAGTCGCTCTTCCTCGGCCAGGATGGCCTGATCTACAGCCCATCCGGAGTGTAGGTGTGGCAACAGGTACGACATCCCACCTTCTTCTTCTTCTTCTTATTATTATTCCCTTCGTCCTTATTCCTCAATTCCTGTAAACAAAAAATGAAGATAACGACTTAAATAGTAGCAGCCGGCAAAAGCGATTGAATCACAAATGCGAGGGGGTAAAAAATAAGGGTGTAATGGTTCGGTCTGGTCTGATTTTAGATAAAATTTATAATCAAATTGTTATGTATCGATTTTGTATTTTTAAAAATCGATTACGTACCAGTTATTTCTTAAACCGGTACTTCCAGTTTTACCAGTTCAGTTCGATCTGATTTTTTGATTTTAATCATCTACCATAAAAATAATCTGCCATAAAAAAACTGTTCCCATGTAAAAAATCTGCTGCCATAAAAAATGTGCTATAAAAAAATGTGCTATAACAAAAAAACTGCTATAGAAAAATCTGCTACAAAAATATAAAATCTATAGAAAAAAATCTGTAACAACAAAATAAACCCTAAATCAGAAGCTCATTAAAGTTTTTATAATATGCAGTTATGCACATATTGATACCAGTTCAACAAAATAATCTGCCTGTCGTTACATAGCACAAGAGAAAAAGCTTCTTATCAATACACACAGAATAAAGATTAATAGAGAAAGAAAGATCATCAATGCAATAACAGAAAATTCAAATAGAGAATACACACAATGCAAACATTGTAATGATTTAAGAAAAAACAGAACACACAAGAAAACCAAACCAGTAGAATCACTGATTGACATCCATTCAATCCAAAAAAATTTATCAGGTTCAAATCTACTAACAGATATATATGAACAAACAAACAAAATTACCCATAAAAACAAAAGGGAAAGAAATCAAGCTATTTGCAGTTGGATGGGGAACTATACATGTTCATCCTCGATGGGGAGGCATACAACATATATAAACCCTAAGTCCTAAAATATAAAATATAAAATTATACCTTCCACAATTATAAAATACAGATTCAGCTTGATGGGGAGCTATACAACAAAATTATAAAATATAAACCCTAATCAGATTTCGAAATCTGTAAAAAACCCTAAATCTTAATCTGTAAATTCGATAAAAACCCTAAATGAAATGAATCAATTAGCAATGAATTGAAACATTGAAACGATTCATGATGTAAATGTAAGATTTTGAAAATTAAAAAGCATATATATGTTTACATGCCGATTAGCTCGTCGAGAGAGGGGAAAACAATATCTGTGATTCTGTAGCCTCGGGAACAACTGGAAGTGGAGGAGAACAGAACGGACCAACAGTGTCGACGGCGAGGGGCTATTGACCGCGTGAGAGAGGGGCTGAGCGTAAGAGACGGCTGCAGGGACTCAAGGACGCGAGAGGCAGAGCAGAGATGGTCGCCAGGGGGGGAGGATGTAACCGTAATGTGTATATATATATATATATATATATATATATATATATATGAGTTTTGCTACACAACTTCCTACTATTCACCCACACTCCACACTCCACATTTTTAATATATTTTAATATTTTTTTTTTAAATTTCTTTTGAATTTATTTTTTTTTAAATTATTTTAATTTTTTATTCACTATTCATATAAAAATTATTTTAATAAAAAATTAAAAAAAAATTAAAAAAAAGATGGAGTGTGGAGTGTGGATGAATAGTAAGAGGTTGAGAAGATTTTTTGTATATATATATATATATGAAAAATGCTAAAACGCACGAACGGGAGCACGAAAAGCACGAAACTCATGTCAGCAGAGAACTCCCTTTTACCCTTGCATAAAACAACAGTACTCCATTTTACCCATGTCAGCAGTACCATTACCTGTCGTTGTGGTCGACCAGCAGTCCCTTAATCACGTCTTCGGACTTTAACTCTGGTTTTACAGTTTTTCACTAATCACGTCTTAGAAAAAATTGGAACGTACCCTTGCCCACAGAATATCAAATGTAATCACGTCCCTGTGCAAAGGTATGTTGCCTACTACCCAGCAGTCCCATTATTTTTCTTTTCTTTTTTTGTCATTTATTTTTTTAATCATCATAAACATTTTTTTTTAAAATAAAAAATTTACAACATCATTAAAAAAACATTTCCTTCATAGAGCTTGAACAGTCCATTAAGGATATATTTGACGAGTCATCCTCTTCACCTCTCGAGCTATTCAACCAAAAATACTCCTCCTCACTACTCTAGTAATTTATTTTATACAATTAGATAACCAACAATTTGTATAGCACTCATCCCTAAGGTTTTATATCAGCATGTGTTTCTCTGTGTGGGTTTGTTTCTATGTCTCTAACTACTTGACCAAAAAGATTAGAAACAGTATTTTGAAAAAAATAGGGAAGTGGAGTTTAATCATTTTGATAATAATACAGTTCATTTTCTTGTTTTGTCTTCCTGTGCTCATGACTTTTATTCAATAACACAAATTTTTAAGAAAAATTTGAGGATGTACATAAAAATGATTTCCTTAAGAAAAAAAAAACACTGCAATTCTTGCCCATGGCTGCTGCTCTATATTTTTTTTTCAATTTTTTTTAAGTTGTAGAAGGACTAAAGTATACACATACAAATGAAGATAAAATGGACGCTGTCAATTTAGTTAAAAATCACTAAGTACATATACAAGTGAAGATAAGAGACATAGAAAGAGGATAATCTCGAATTTTCCAAAAAAAAAAAATATTTACTGATCACTTACACGTATTTTACCCAAGATAAGAAAAATGTTGCAATGCTGTGGATGGACGAATCGATGTTAGTGCAAGAGAAGAGAAGTTTTATTTGTTGTTTTTGTGAAGCTGTGCAGGAGATAAACCAACGGTACAGAGAGGGAGAAAAGCAAAAAGTATGGAAATTTCTATGCCTTTTTTACTTTTTAATTGTTTTATTTGCTTTCCTCCTGTACTTATCCAGCTTGGCACATTCGTACATTTCGTGCTATATAGGGGACTTCCCTGTAGCGACTCTCTCTCTCTCTCTCTCTATATATATATATATATATATATATAAATATATCCCCATTAAACAACGCCGTTTAGAAAATTAGATAGAAGCAACCCAGGCTCCAATTATTATATAATATATATAGTATATATTATATATATTAATTGTATATATATATAATATATATAGTGATATTAATATATAGTAAATATAGTATACTATAATATATATTATAATACTAACTATATATTATACTATTATAGTGATACTATCTGGAGAGCCTATATTAGTAACAAGACCCTTTTAGATAAGAGAGTCTAAAAATAAAGGGAGTCAAATGTAAAAAGGCTCTTTATTGAACAAAAGAAACTAGAGGGTCCAGGGTCCAATAAGAGTCTTGTAACTGCCAACCGCCTCTTACGTAGAATTAAGGATCCTATAAAGATACGTGATCGGTTTAGTTATAAGACGTGCTAAAAAGGTCGGCGTCACGTACCAAAAAACTCTGCGCCAGATAACATCACGTCAGAGCCTATATATACACCAGGTAACCCTTAATGACAGATATCTTCTTTCGATAAGCTTTCAGTTTCCTGAATTCTCTCGAAGTTCCTTATTGACTTAAGCATCGGAATTTCCCTTGGCGAAACAGGCCGATCATACTTTGATTCCATTGCAGGTTAACAGTTGCAGTGAGGAAGTGGGACACGTCCTCTACATTGGCGCCGTCTGTAGGATTGGAAGTTTTCTTGCGTGGTTCTCACATGCCAACTGTAACCTGATCTGTAACAAGCCGAGCAATAGAACCATCTGTGGGAACACGGCTAGCAGCGGCCAAACCAAAATTGAAACAAGCACTTGAGGCAATGGAGGCCTTGAAGAAGGAAAATGATGACCTACGGCGGAGGAATGCCGAATCCAGTAATACCGCTGCACCCGCCCATAGCGGGCAGGGTGAAGGGGAAGGGCTGTCTAATATGAAGTAGAATCTGGGGCGAACGAAAAAAGAAAAGATGCATGACGAGCTAAAGGAACTAGCTGAAAAATATGACGAAATAACAAAAAAGATAGGGGGATCTTCTTCAGTGGAATGTTTGCTCAACCAAACAGACCTTCCGCATAGCGAGCAAATTATGGTCGTACCCCTCTCACCAAAATTCAAAGTACCCTAGATAGATATGTATGATGGATCCAAAGATCCAGTGGACCATTTGGAGAACTTCAAAACCCATATCATGCTCCACAATTTTCCAGGGGAAATAGCGTGTCAGGCTTTTCCTTTAATCTTAAAAGGGACAAGAGAGGATGGTTTGGGGCCCTTAGGCCACGGTTGATAGATAGTTTCGAGAAATCGACTAAATAGTTCTTAACACAGTATATGCCCAGCAGGAGGCGCCGGCGCCCAGCCGCCTACCTACTAACAGTTAAGTAGGGAGAAGATGAAGACCTGAAGACCTATCTAACCTGTTTCAATAAAGATCGTTTGACAGCTGACGACTAAGATGAAAAGATCACCCTTGCCACCCTCCTAGGCGGAATATGGCCCCGGAGTCCCTTTATGGCCGAACTAGCCAGGAAGACCCCGTCCACTCTTAGGGAATTCATGAACAAAGCGAATGACTTTGTCAATGCCAAAGATACACTGCAAGCCTTGGTGAATCCATGGAAGGCGGGTGGTAAACCAGAGCGAAAAGGCGGGCAGATCGTTGAGAAAGCCAGTAGCAGTCGTCAAGAAAAGAGGCTGGAGAAAAGGTCATATTACAATCCTAGGCTTATACATAATAACTTAAATGTTCGTGAAGATGAAAAGGAGAAAGAGAAACGGTGTCCGCCTAAAACAAGTGGCGGTCGTTACTGCAAATACCACCAAACGGCGTCTCACTAGACGGAAGATTGCACGACCATGAAGAAAAGAGTGGCAGAGTTAGCAGGAATGGGGGAGTTAGAATGGATGGTTGCAGAACGTTCAAAGCCAAGAAGACGCCAGGAAGCTAGGTAAGAAGTCAGAAGCGTAGAAGTCCTGAGCAACGGCGCCGAGCGCGTAGTCGCCAGGATGATGGGAACAGAGCACCCATAAGAGGCGAGAGGGGCGTGCTGCCCATAGGAGAAATTCGGACCATAATAGGAGGCGGTATGTCTACTTCTAGCAGGAAGGTGCACGCATGAAAGGCCAGGTACGAGGAGGTTTATATGGCGGACAGGGCTCCCAAACAACAAAAGTTGGGCGTCGACAGAAAGATGATCTCTTTCGGAGAGGCGGACTGTGAAGGGGTGTTATACCCACATGACGATACTCTAGTAATCACACTTGTGATAGCCAACTACACAATCAGGTGGGTGCTAATCGATAATGGGAGCTCAGCAGATATACTACTTAGTATTTGTTAATTGTTATAGTGATTTAATTTATTATAACTATATTATTAATAGTATTATAGTGATAATATTAGTATAGTAATTTAGTATTAGTATTACTATATCATTATCAAAAAAAGTTATTACTATATCATTATTTTATATGTGATTATTTAGTATAGTGATTTATATACTAATTTATAAATAGACTTAAAGTATATTACTATAGTACTATAATATTAGACTATAGTATTATTATAAATATTAGTATTAATTATAGTGATTAGAATAACTATATATTAGTATTTGTTAATGGTTATAGTGAGTTTAATTTATTATAACTATATTATTGATAGACTATAGTGATAGTATTAGTATAGTAATTTAGTATTAGTATTACTATATCATTATTTTATATGTGATTATTTAGTATAGTGATTTGTATAGTAATTTATACATAGACTTAAAATATATTACTAATAGTAATATAGTATTAGACTATTAGTATTAGGTCATAAAATGTAAATTGTAATTAATATAAATTATATACTAATATAATTAATATAAATTATATACTAATATATATTAGTATTACTAATCTATTAATGTCTTATGTACTTATAAAAAAAAATATTGAGAATTTATTAGGCTATCAAAATTTAGTAATAATATTTGAGTGATTTTCTTTCTTTTTTGGTTCTTACTTCTTATGATAAAATGTTATTAATAATTTAATATATATTTTATTTAGTATAGTGATTTGTATAGTAATTTATACATAGACTTAAAATATATTACTAATAGTAATATAGTATTAGACTATTAGTATTATGTTTAAAGCATATGATCAATTAAATTTTTATGTTTAAGATTAAACTTTTATTTTATAAATTATAATAACATTATCTTATATATAATTATAATTTATATTATTATATATAAAAATTATATATAATATAAAATATATTATATATAAAATTAAAAAAATAATTTAAAATATATATTAAATAGAACCAGTCCGGTCTGGGCAAAAAATGTTTGGAACCGAAACCGGACCGGTTCTGGCCGGTTTTGCAATTCCGGAAACTAGTTCCGAACCAGACCAGTTGGACCGATTCGGGCCAGTTTGGTCCGATTTTCCGAATTTTTTTACACCTCTAGGTAAAATACACTGGGCTTAAAGTGATTTTAAAGATTGAGTCCATCAAAGGAGCATCAGTAGAAAATAAAGGAAGAGAGAGGAAAATAGGATAAGAAGGGACAATCTGGTTTGTATAGTAAAAATGTTTGAGAATGTTTGTGAATAGTAGTAAAAAAATTAATAATAAAGTAATAATAAAATATTGAATAGTAGTAAAAAATAGGTGAAAAATAATGAATAATAGTAAGATTAGGTGAAAAGTAATAATAAAGTAAAGAATAGTAGTGAGAGTGTTTGAGAGTACTTGAGGTACTCTTAGTACCCAAACCTAGTCTAAGGGACTAAGGAGTGAGGATATCTAGAGACAGGAAGGTGTTAGGAGAAAGTAGGAAATGGAGAGAAGGTTAGACATGCCAAATAAACATCCATCACCACTACTGAGGCACACACAAGCAAAGGATCAAATAAAAGGGATATGGAGCCCATGGTTTCGGGGACTTTTGGGTTGGCTTTGACTTCTTTTTTAACCTCAAGACAGAGAGCTCCAAAGAGAATATATTCTCTAGAAAGTAGATTTACAACTCCCATTGTACAATGAAAAATGAGAGATTACGAGAGACTGTAAACAAACATATTATAGTGAAATTTCTCTTCCCCAAACCCCGTGGACGTATGCCTAGTGCTGAACCATTTAAATCTGTGTGTTAATATCTTCTTATTTTCTCTACATTTAAATATTGTTCATTGTCATGGATGTAAGCACTGACACTATACAGTCGCACTGAACCACTGCGAGGGGCTCCAAATAACACCGATTGTGGCCTAGTCCACCTCAGGGCTCCTAGGAATGGACCTTTATTCCCTTCTGGGTCGTGCTATTTTAGGGCATTAACAGTGGAGTCGTCTGTGGGATCGAGATTGTTTTTGCACTAGAAGCTGAAGAAGAACGATTTCTCGGCGCTAAAAAATCTCCAAAGGAGTAGATAAAAGTTTTCTAAATAAGTATCTTCAATCTTTTCACTCTTATTTTTATGAAGAGCACTAGTACAAAAAAGAGGCGAGTGAACCTTTCCTCGCCTAGGCGATTAAGTGCACTACATTTAAATGCTTTTCTATGCAAGCAATGTGTAAGCTAGGAGCTGAACTTCCTGGCCACTTAGGCTGTAAATGTCATTACTTTGTGTACTTTAGGTACACAGTACATTTGGAATATACTGGGTACATACACATGCACAGTGCCTGCATGGGCATCATGTTCCGACTGTGCATGGCATGCACAGTGCAAGTGTGTTTGACAATTCAATGAGAAGCTCACGACAGCTTGTCTTGAGCTCGTAGGACTTGTCAGTAGCCATCGTTAGGTCCTCTGGCGCCCTCTATCCCAGACAATGGGGCAACCTACAACCGCAATTGGCGTACGGTGGTAAACGGCCACGCACCCAGTGCACCTCGGCGTGCACTCAGCTAGAGGCTCGTGGTGCCTCGCGACGAGCTTACTTGGCTAGTGACGGACAGTACTTGGACTGCTGGCACCATCTGCCTCCATTGGAGAAACTCACGACAACTGCAGCAAAAAATCGACCACCAGCAGCCGCGCACAACAACACACAACAATGGGCAATTGGGAGTGCCACGACGGGGTTGTGGCACACCACGGGAGCTACACCGACTGTCACCTGCTAAACCGCCAGCGCCATTTGTCCTCTTGGGGATGGTCCACAACCACCCCTCATAGTGGGGACCTCACCGCACAAGTCACAACAGGGACCTCACTGCGCATGGCCGACATTCTCCTCGACTCAGTCGCACCATGGCACGATAGGGGTGCCGATGGCCACCATGTGGACTGTCCGCATTTTTTGTCCCCTTCTGAACACCGCCTCTGCAACCATGCATCGTGGGCAGCACTCCACGATCTCCTCTACTCGGCTAGAACACTCCACGACCTCCTCTCCTAGGTTAGGACACTTCACGACCTCCTCTCCTCGACCATGCTCAGTGGGCAGGACTCCACGGCCACTACATGTCAGCCATGCTTAGTGGGCAGGACTACACGTTGGCCATGCACTGCGGACAGTATTCCACGACCTCCCCTCCACGGCCATGGGCTCATCGCTTAATATTCTTAGACTATTTTACTACTATTTACTACTATTTACAAACTATTCTCTATTATTTTACTATTATTTATAAATCATCTGAGATACTTTTAGTATCCAAACAGACCTTAATTGGTTTTTAGGAAACCAGCTCAAAGGATAGCTTTGAATTAGGGGATGTTTACGGAATGAAATGAGATAAGAAATCTATGAATAGTGGTGAAATATTTTGAATTAAGATATATTATTGAGTTTTGAAAAATACGAGAGAAAAAGTTGAAGAAAAATATTATAAAATTAAAATATTGTTAGAATATAATTTTTTATTTTTATTTTAGAATTTGAAAATATTGAATTACTTTTTGTGTTTTGTTATAAAGTTTGGAAAAATTAGAATGATTAAGTAATGATTAAATAAAAAAGTTAAAAATTTAAAAATTTAAAATTGAAAAGTATTTGTATTTGAGTAATATTTGAAAAGAAAATAAAATAAGAAACTTTTCCAACGAGTTGAGATAAAACCATCTCTATTCCCAAACAATCCCTTATAACCTCCCAATATTGAGCTCAGTAGTACCCAGTGCCCACGATTAGTAACATGCATATATGACAAGGCAAATTTTTCTGAGCAAGAAGAATGTTCTCACTCAACAATAGAAGCCACGCCTACGTGCATCCCTCACCACTACTCGGATAACGAAAAGCTAAAAATCGCTCTACGTGCATCCCCCATCCTCATCCCTAGGTAATGGTTGAACCTGCATGTGATGTTCTTAGAGCTTACTTTGCTACTCCAATATGTCCAAGATGCAATTATAAGTGCTCAGAATAAGCGTTGTTGTTAACTCGTCGTCTCTCCCTTCGCTCGATAGCTCTCCCATGCGACTACCTTTTGCTCAAATTCCTCACCTGATCTTCACTGAATATCACTAAAACAATATTCTTTTAGGAAGTCAGATATCGTCAAAAGCACATATAATGGCAGATTTGTTTTGCTAAGCTTACAGTACTTGCTTGTTAAGGCTCAGTTTGGATTGATAGGAGCTCTCAACCTATCTCTATCATTATAATTTTCATATAAAATATAATAAATAATTTAATTTTTTCAAATCTCCAAACAATAATAATATTAAAAAATGATATTCTAATAATATTTTATTTAACTTTTATTTCAATTTACTATCTAACCCTAACGTAAGTTAATTAATTTTTGTCTCATTCTTATTAAAAAGTTGAATTTCTTTTATTTTACAACACGCAAGGCTAATAAGAATCCAAACAATTTATATTGATAATCTTCCGAATTTTTCCCTTGCAGTCGTTGTAGTATAGTATTCCCGCCTGTCACGCGGGTGACCCGGGTTCGATCCTCGGCAACGGCACTTTTATTTTATTTTTCCCTCTCTTATATAATACCTATCAGTTTGATCAGCATTTACTGGATCGAAACTATTGATCTGGATGCCATTGAGTAAATAGAGCAGTATTATCATCCTTTTGCAAACGGATCATGAAAAACAAAAGCAAGAAAAGTAGGCAACATTGACAAAACATTTGTGCAGCTGCCACTGGGATCATTGTGGAAGAATGTTAATACTTGAATGCAGATTCATTGCAGATAGTAATTTCCAAGAGTATTAATAACTCTTCCAAGCAACTTTTCCATCAATGCAGAGCATATCCAAAGGACGATGCAAATGCACAATTTTTGCCAAAAACAAAAGACTAAGTATATAATTGAGTCGTCCCTACAGTATATAATTAATGTTCCTAGATACAACACAAGCTCACCCTGTTGGTCTCTCATCCTTTGCTCAAGCATCACAAGCAGCAAGCTTTGTTTAGGATTTATTCGTTTTGAGGAAACAAGTCTTGTACATAAGACTAGTGTTGCCTGTGAGCAATGTAATTCGCCAAAGCAATCAATGGAGCTGCCTTCTCTGAGTAAAATCTAGAGAGCTAGTTCTGGGCATCCTTGTTCAGTTTCTTGGAAAATTCCCTCGATTTCTCGATGCCCAGTAGCTTCGGATACACAACCTTATCCGCCACCAAGTCCTTCCCGGCCGTCTTTCCCAATTCCTGCGTCGATTTTGTCACGTCAAGGATATTGTCCACCACCTAAAGCTGAAACAGCAGCCCGGTGTACCTCGCGAATTTCCTCAGCTTTTCCACCTCCTCGTTGGACCCACCTCCCAGAATTATGCCGATGAATGAATTCCAGGTGCTCTAAATCAACCTCGGAAAGTCCGGCAACAAGCCCTTCGGTCCCAATTGACCTAGCTAACTCCCTGACGGCGTGGACAATCCTTGCGGACACCACGATGAGCTCGAAAGTGAACAACAAAAGCGCATCGCCGGCGAGAACCGCAGCATCCTCACCGAAGACCTTGTGGTTGGTGGGCTTTCCTCGGCAGAGATTGTCGTTGTCCGTGCAAGGAAGATCGTGGTAGATCAGAGACATGGTGTGGATCATCTCGACAGCGCAAGTGGCGGGCATGACAATTGTCTCTATGTCGCCGACAACCTCGTAGACAGCGATGAAGAGCATGGGGCATAATAATTCCGAGCCAACCTCGAGAATGCGTATATCTTAAGTTCAGCTGCAACGTAATTTCATAAATGATGTAGAAAGTGCATTTTGCTTATGTTTTTTTAGAGCAAGCGAGTGATAATTACCTTGTTTACATTCAGAATTCATCTTATCTAATTATTACAATTTTTACAAATTCTTATATAAAATATAATAACTAATTCAATTTTTTCAAATATCAAAATAATAATAATATTAAAAATAATATTTAACAATATTTTATTCAATTCATCTAAAACCGTCTCAACTCATCTTTGAATCCAAACGGGACTAATATAATATAAATGCTTATAGCTGGAGTATCTACGTAACTCTGGCTACGTTTGGATGTTGAGCTGAGATGAGATCAGTTGAATTCTTTATGAATAGTAATGAATTTAGATGATGGAATGAATTTTGTGAAATCTACCTAATATGAGTTTAATATGTTTGGATGTTGAGATGAGTTAAGATGTATTTATAAGAAATTGAAAAAGATTGTAGATCCCGCATGTAACAAGAGTTAAAAAAAGTTATAAATCCCACGTGTAAAGAGATTTTGAATTGAGATGAGTTTAATGATTTGAAAGTTGAGTGTTTGGATGTAAAATTCAACTTAAAATTATATTAAATTCAGTTCAATCCAAATTCCAAATAGAAACTTAAGCTTTATAGAGGTGAAGTCTTTTAGAAAAAACTGTGTAAATTATGATTGCTCATGTATTGTTCTTAAATTTAGCCCCCAAGTTAATGCTAGGGGGCCATGGCTATGAGAACACCTACAAGAAGCCGTGGTTGTAGTTTATCATGACTTTCCACTCATAGAAGTGGTGGTGAGTCAGAAAGCTCCGTTTTGTGGGTTTGGGTTCCTGCCTTTAAGGGAAGTTGCATTCAATACCTTCCTTTAATTGAATACGCATTATATAATAGCTTCAAGGTGACAATTAGGATGGTATCGTACGAGGCACTGTATAGATGCAGATGTCTTGAACTAGATTGACCATAAATTTATTTAGGATACTAAGAAAAATCGCTTTCATCAAATGAAAAATGAGATGACAATTGAAAGTTGTCTAAGAGTTGTGGCAGACAATGTCGATGAGAGCTAGATTTCGAGGATGGGGGACGTGGTATTTCTAAAGATTTCACCTATGAAGAGTGCAATGAAGTTCGATAAGAAGGGAAATCACAACTTCATTATTTTCTTGAAACAAAGTGAAAAAAACCACCCTTAACTCTCAAGCATATTTTTTTCTTGCTTTGTTTCTATTTGAATTTACAAGCGTAATTGAGATTATTTATTCTTTAGGGGTGAGAGGAAGTTTTAAAATCCAACTAAATATAGAAATCATTTTACAAGCAATTAGATCTCTTGAGACGTAAAGACATACAAGATCTGAAAACGTAGAACACAAGTTGTTTTTATATTTGTCAATACAAACAAAGGGAACAGAGAAGAATAAGATAAATAAAGGAAAGACCAAATCTCATCTATTCTCCTTCAATATCATGAAGCATAGGAATAGTTGCACGCACTGGTGAATGCTCCAGGTTATCAACCATGCTTGTGCTAGCTGAAGAGTTGTATTGGTTGGTTTCGGTTCCTTTCGCTTCAAAAACACCTGTTACATCGTCGAAGACCCAATCAGTCAAGTATCCGGGTCTTGAAGTTACAGTGCTCACTTCAGCATCTCCTGAAAGCATCGCCACTACACGTGACATTGATGGCCTTAGCATTGGTGATGCTTGACTGCACAATAGAGCCACTCCAATCACTCGTTTTACTTCTTCCTCACCATAAGTTGCGAATTTAGAGTCCACCAGTTCAATATCACGTTTGTTTTCATGTAGATGCCAAGCCTAGGAAGCAACAAAAGGACAACATCCATTAGTGGAATAGCTTTGGACATGAGAAATACTCAGGTCTTTTTTTGTCAGGAAAGTTTCACTTCGATCATTGACTTCAAGGGCAAGAAGTACAAAAACACTAGTTTCAGCACAATAAATTGTGGAACGCACTTTGTTAAAGACAACTATTGGGGCATTGCGGCTCTTCAGTGAATTTAGTGTCGCGTCTTAATGAAGCTCTGTTAGAAAAGTTATAGAAGTTAATCATATGTCATGACTCTTAGTGTTATGATAAAATGCATTACTTGGTAAAATCTGCTAATACTATACAAAAGAAGCACCCCAACCAAAATTTGCTACACTGTAGAAAGGAAAACACTGGGAGTCTCAGACCCCGATCAAGCAATTTCAAAAGCTCAGGGAATTGAGCTGTTCCAACAAGGTCCATCTACGATACTACAAACCAAAATGAAAAAAAGAAGAAGATAAAAGCAAGTCTATGTGATATTCTAATAAACTACTCTATTCTGCATGACCTATCACTCTTTTTTGAATGACCCCATGACAGATGGATTTTGGGTTGAAATCAAGGTTTTTAAAACATTGAGAAAGAAAGTCAGGGTAAATTTCAAAAGTCATGAACATCATAAAATGCAAATAGGTATATAATAAGCACGTAACAGAGCATATCTTGGAAATCTAAAAAGCTTTACACATACCATTAAGAGATGCTCATTTCATATCCCATCAAGTCCACAACTGGACTCTCATGAACTTCTATGAAAATAAAATAAATATCATTTAATTGGATGTGCAGAATTGCCTCTTTACTTTCTTTACTAAATAATGCATCATTTTTCATCTAAATCCAAAAAGAAAGGAGAGTCTGAACCATGATTATCATATGTCTGATGTGGTTGCCAGAGTCAGGATGATTTGGAACTTTTGAAAGGATCAGTATATACCAAATGAGAAAGAAGAATCTAATAAGGATACCGTGATATCTTCTTACCCATTCAAGTAGATAGACCCTCTCTTCGTCTAAGCTTGAGTCAGAGTTAGGCCTGCCGCTAATGATCTCCAGAGCCACAACACCAAAGGAAAACACATCCACCTTCTCTGTAAGGTGTCCACGCAATGCATACTCCGGTGCAAGATATCCACTAAATCAATAACAATTAATGCAAAAATTGTTACCATAAATGTCTGAAAAAGTAACACAAATAAAAATAAACTACCATTTCCTTCTATGACCTATCGCATCATTCTTTCTTGACCCTATATCATTGACTCAGTCCAACCCGAACCATAATTTGAAGTTTCAGACTTCAGTGTAAACTAGCCTAATAAACAGTCAGTGTTAATTTGTTGCATAGTCACTGAATTGCCCTTTTGTATTCTTATGGCACGCATGTGAATGTATTTGTACTGAAAGGATTATCTGCCCATTTACAGATTACAACGTCCATGTTGCCTTTGTTTGAAAATACAAAAACATACCCATCTTTTACACCAACATAAAGATAAAAAATCCAGAGGAGATTGCATCAATTTTGAAATAACCAACAAAGAGCTGTTCCCGACTCTGTGGTGCAAGAAACTGAGAAGGCCATTGACAAGCTAAAATCCAGACCTTTATGTTACTAAGATAGGATTATGTAATTGTTGTACACCCACTAACTATTGTATAAACATATTTCCAAGAAATATGGCACTAGGATTACTTAGCACTAGGATTACTTATTTCAAGGAGACATGTTTCAAGGAAACATGGCCTGGAAATATGCAGGAATATGGCCAGAAAATCTGGTACTAGTGTGTAAATTCTTCTCTATATATAGATATACAAACCCTATGGAAAGGGTATTCAGACCAACTTTGACATGGTATCAGAGCCCCTCTGATTTCAGTAGCATTGGTCTTAATCACATGGTGCGATTTTTAATCGCTATTCTTGAGAGAATTTTATTTCTCATTCAACAAGTTCTTTCTTACTCTTAGTGAGTCTCGGTGACTTATGTGGAGTCAAATCTTGTGGGTTTGAATTTTGGTGGCTGTCGGACCATTTTATACAGAGTTGTGAACTCTGTCCTTCGGTGCGGGCCACTCCTCTCGGTGTTTTTTTTTTTGTGGTGGCTGTGACTCTTTGTGGCTATCGGCACTGTCTGTGGCCGTCGTCTTCATTTGTGGTGACTGAGTGTCCATCGACTTCCTCCGTGGCTATCAAGTGTGTTCATTTTTGGCTTGCTTTTTGGGCTGAGTGTTCTCTCACACGTCTGTGGTTTCCGAGTTGTGGGTTGGTGATAGTGGTGGCTGTCGGCAGCTGCAAGTGGTATTTCTGTGCCATTCGGCACCTTCTGTGGTGATTGACGACATAAGTGGGTGGTTTGAGGTTGTCGGCAGGTTCTGTGGGGAGCTAAGTGGTGGTCGACCACTTCTAGGTTGGCTGACGACAGTGCTTGCGTGGTGGTGGCGGCTCTCTCTGAGGTTGTCGGCAACTTCTGTGGCAGTTGGCGACTCCATGGGTGGGTGGGCTCCTTCTGGGTGCTCGACGAAGGTGCTGTGCAGTGTGAGTTAAGGCTTCCGTAGGTGATCAAGAAAGGGCAAGGTGTAGACAGAAGGTAATTTAAGTGGGTTTCTCATCTTGGGCCTTCCGTAATTAATCTGGACCTTAATTTCGGCTGGTGACATTTTTTTTGAAATCTGGTTGTGTTTGGACTCTTATTATTTGGATTTGGCCTGATTTGAGTTAGACTTGCAATTTATTGGGGATTATTTGGTTCTTTAGTGCCTTTCATCATGTCTATTGAAAATACTATTGTACGATTTACTATTCTTTCCTACATGGAAATTTTAGTTTAAGATGTTTTTGAAAGGAAAATAATTATCAAATCATATTGATAGTTCTGCTAAGATTCCCACTAGTGAAAAGGAACTAGCTCAATGGGAGGTCAGGGATGCTCAGGTGATCTCTTGGCTGTTGGGGACGATTGAGTCTTATCTTCTGACCAATCTTCGCTGTTTTACTACGGCTCAGACTATGTGGGATTATTTCCACCGTATTTACCACCAAGATCACAGTGCCTGAAAATTCCAATTGGAGTTGGAAATGAGCAATTACAGGCAATTTTACCATTGAGTAGTTTTATTCAGGTTTTATTAATTTTTGGAGCGAATATTCTGCTATTCTTCATACGAAGGTTCCATCTACGGCACTTGCAGCTCTTAAAACGGTTCATGCTGAGAGTCAAAGCGATCAATTTTTGATAAAGCTCCGATCTGAATTTGAATCTGTTTGAGCCGGTTTATTGAACTGTCATCCGGTTCCTTCCTTGGATACTTGTTCGGGAGAATTGTTACGTGAAGAACAATGGTTATACACGCAAATGAGTATGAACTTTGAGATGATCTTTTTTGATGTCGTGAATGTAGCCTATGCCGCACAAGGGAAAGGGAGGCACCAGTTGCAATGTTTCAGTTGCAAGGAGTTTGGTCATATTGCTCGCAATTGTCCTAAGAAAGTTTGTAACTATTGCAAGAAAGCAGGTCATCTCATCAAAGACTGTTGAGCGCAGCCTCAAAATCGTCAATCCCAAGCTTTTCAGGCTGTTGTCCAGTCATCTTCTTCTTTTGCACCACCCACAGTAAGCTCCGATTCATCTGTTCTCACACCAGTAATGGTCTAACAGATGATTGTGTCTGCCTTTACGGCCCTAGGCCTACAAGGTATGAGTACTAACACCACTTTTTGGATCATTGATTCCGATGCTTCTAATCATATGACTAGTAATACGACGGGTCTTCATGACGTTCGTAAGTATAAAGGGACACAAAATATTCAGATTGTTGATGGTAGTACCCTTCCTATTACAGCTGTTGGTAGTTTGGGCTCTTCTTTTCGCGATGTTTTTGTCTCTCCTGGCCTGTCTACCAATTTGATTTCTGTAGGACAATTGGTAGATAATAACTATGATATTCATTTTTTTCGTGGTGGTTGTCTTGTACAGGATCAGGTGTCGGGAATGGTGATCGCGAAGGGGCCTAAAGTGGGACTTTTATTTCCTTTACAGTTTTCCATTCCTCCTGTTGTTTCTTTTGCTTGTACGGCTACTGCCAATAGAAATGAAATCTGGCATAAGAAATTAGGTCATCCTAATTCTATTATATTGACTCATCTTATGAAAAATAGTTTTTTAGGCAATAAAGAATCTTTTTCTTCTTCTCCTACATCTTTTGATTGTGCTACTTGTCGTCTTGGTAAAAGTAAAACTTTACCTTTTCCTACGAATGGTAGCCTTGCTTCTAATTGTTTTGAGATTGTGCATACTGATATTTGGGGCGTGAGTCCTGTCATTTCTCATAGTCAGTATCGTTATTTTGTGACGTTTATTGACGATTATAGTCGATTTACTTAGATATATTTTTTCCGTTCCAAAGCTGACGTGTTTTCTGTTTTTCAAACCTTTGTTGCGCTTGTTGAGACACAGTTCAGTACCTGTATCAAAATCTCACGCTCTGACTCAGGGGGGGAGTACATGTCTAATTCTTTTTAGATTTTTCTTCAGCAAAAGGGAATTATTTCCCAACGTTCTTGTCCTTATACCCCTCAACAAAATGGAGTCGCTGAGCGTAAGAATCATCATCTCTTAGATGTTGTCGTACTTTGTTGATTGATTCTTCTGTTCCTTCTAAGTTTTGGGTAGAAGCTTTATCTACTACTGTCTATTTGATTAATCGTTTGCCTACAACCATTCTCAATTATGATTCTCCATATTTTCATTTCTTTGGCATATCTCCTGAATATCAATCATTTCATACTTTTGGGTGTGTTTGTTTTGTTTATCTGCCACCCGTTGAGCGTCATAAGCTGGCTGCCCAATCTGTCACGTGTGCCTTTATGGGATATAGTCCTACTCAGAAAGGATTTGTTTGTTATGATGCTCATGCAAACAAATTCCAAATTTTCCGGAATGTGATTTTCTTTGAAAATTAATATTTCTTTTAGTCTCAGGTTGTTTCTGATTCTCCTCTTACTCTTCTACCCGCATTTGATAATGTGTCTTCTTCTATTGAGTGATATAAACCAGGTATGGTGTATCATCGACTTCGTCCCCCTTCTTCCACACCCTCTCAAGACACTGATCCGTTACCTGATTCTATGGTTACAGTATCTTGGTGTTCCACGCGGGTTACACATCCACCAGATAAGTATGGTTTTCCTCATACCTCGCTTACTGCCTCTCGACACTATTTTTGTTCCTCACTCTTATACCCAGGCAGCCACCCAAGCATGTTGGCAGCAAGCTATACAAGAACAAATCCAAACTCTTCAAGACAATTACACTTGGGATCTTGTGACTTGTCTCTCTGACGTCAAACCTATTGGTTGTAAATGGGTGTACTCAGTCAAATTTCGATCTAATAGCTCACTGGACAAATATAAGGCCCGTCTCGTGGCACTTGGGAATCGACAGGAGTATGGTATTGATTATGAAGACACATTTGCACCAGTTGCCAAAATGACTACTGTGAGAACTATCTTGGCAATTGTTGCGTCATAAGAGTGGTCTCTCTGACAAATGGATGTGAAGAATGTTTTTCTACATGGGGATCTGAATGAAGAGATCTATATGTCTCCACCTCCCGGCATGTTTGCAACACCTTACTCAGAGGTTTGTTAGCTACGCCGATCCTTGTATGGATTGAAACAGGCTCCACGTGCATGGTTTGATAAATTTCGCTCTACTCTGCTTGCCTTTCATTTTATTCAGAGTCAGTTTGATTCTTCTCTTTTTCTTCGCAAGACTTCTGCAGGAATTGTATTGCTTTGGGTATATGTTGATGACATTGTAATCACTGGATCCGATACTAAATTAATTCAGAAAGTACAGCAGCATCTCAAGGCCTCTTTTCACATGAAAGACCTTGGTCCCCTGCAGTACTTTCTTGGCCTTCAGGTACAGATTACTTCAACTGGTACAGTGTTACATCAACACAAATACACGCAAGAGGTGATTTTATTGGTTGGCCTCCAATCGGGTAACCCTGTTCTTACTCCCTTGGAAGTAAATCTCAAGTTTCATCAGGTGGAAGGCGAGCTTATCTCAGATCCATCCTTGTATCGGCAACTAGTTGGGAGCTTGAACTACCTGACGATTACTCTTCCTGACATTTCTTTTGCTGTGCAGCAGGTCAGTCAATTTATGCAGGCCCCTCGACATCTTCATTTAGCTGCTGTCCGTAGTATTATCCGATATCTGAAGGGCACCTCTACATGCGGGTTGTTCTTTCCTAAGGAATCTTCCTTACAGTTGGTAGGGTATAGTGATGCTGATTGGGCTGGCTGTGCAGATATTCGTCGTTCTGTTACTAGATGGTGCATGTTCTTAGGCAATGCACTCATTTTTTAGAAGAGTAAGAAGCAAGACAGAGTTTCCAAGTCTTCCACTGAGTCTGAGTATCGTGCTATGTCTTCTGCTTGCTCTGAGATCACATGGCTTCGTGGGTTATTGGGAGAACTCAGTTTTCCTCAGCTTCATTCCACTCCTCTCCATGCTGATAATACCAGTGCTATCCAAATTGCTGTTAATCCAGTCTTCCATGAGCGCACGAAACACATTGAAGTTGATTGTCATTCCATCCATGAAGCTTTTGACAAGTATGTGATTACTCTTCCTCACATTTCCACCACACTTCAAACGGCTGACATCTTCACTAAAGCTCTTCCTCGACATCGACATCAGTTCTTGATTGACAAATTGATGCTTCTAGATTTCCCAGCATCAATTTGAGGGGGGATGTTACTAAGAGAGGATTATCTAATTGTTGTACACCCACTAACTATTGTATAAACATATTTCCAGGAAATATGACACTAGGATTACTTTGCACTAGGATTACTTATTTCAAGGAGACATGTTTCCAGGAAACATGGCCTGGAAATATGCAGGAATATGGCCCGAAAATCTAGCACTAGTGTGTAAATTATTCTCTATATATAGATGTACAAACCCTATGGAAAGGGTATTCAGACCAACATTGATACTTTATAGCATGCAACCACTAGTATATCAAGAAAAATATGCCTCGATCAAGTACATTTCCAAGTTCACCTAAAAGCCACAATCTATCTATTACAATATATAAAAGCTGAAACATCCTTTTTGTAAAATATTGTGCCATCTTAGCATTTGTCTATTTTAATTTTAATTTTAGTTAGTTTATTATTCCCTAATTATAGAACAAACACATTTACACTTCCACCATTTTTTTAGCACTTTATTACCTTCCCACTTCATTAGCTGTCTTTTGCACTTCTTGTCACTTACAGCTTTTTATTTTCTGAAGTTAAATTTTACCTTAAAAACCGTTTGGTTTCCATATTATCAAAACTATTCAGTTTTCAGGTTATTAAAGGTTATTAAAACAATTAGATAGTCATCTCATTATTAATTTATTTCCTTAAACCCTATTTGGTTTTCAGGCTGTTCAGTTTCCAGGCCATTTGGTTTCTAGGCTTAATGGGAAGTCTGCTACACTTCTGCTTATTTCTTTGCAGATCATGGTCTTATATATAATGTCATTTTTTGTTTCGTTGTCATCGGATAGCCGATTGTCAATTTTGAAATCATTGATGCCTCCAAAAAACATTGCAGCTTTTTCTTGAAAACTCATATCATTGGGTGGTTGTGAAAGGTTCCAAAACTAATTTCCCAATTAGAGATGAAACTTTTTGTGGCAATGTTGGTGGTGTTGGTGGCCATCTATTTTGTGCAAAAAGCTGCAGGAACTAAGACTTTAGTGCCAAGCCCATCATCTAAAGAAGTCAGCTTTGTGTACACTTTCTTTGCATTTCTTACAGCTTTGACTTTCGGATTGTTCTATTGAGCTATAGTGGTCCAAGCCCAATGACCCACATAGATAGACAACACAATGGTTCATTTCTCTTTTGACCTCCCCCCCCCTGGTGTATTAATTAACCAGTATGTCGAGCTTCTCATAACTTCAAAGGGAGGTAGGAGAATATATAACAGATTAATCCAAAGCACTGGTGTTAACCTAATGACCTATTCTTCGCACAAGAAATTATTCTAACAAACTATCCTCCAAATCATTGAAAAAATGCTTCAAAGCTTATCTGTTCCAAACCAAACCCTCAGGAAGCATACTCAATAGCTTCTCCAACTGCCTTAATGCCAGTTTCCTGAATGTGACCTTTGCAAGCAGTAAGAATAGAATATAAACAGCCACAAATCCTAAACTAAAGGGAAACACAAATTTCTTTTAGAAAGAACCCAGAACCATCTGAAACCCAAAGAAAAATTGAAAAAGTAAACAAGAAAGACACACAATTGGGGGGTACAAAAGGTTTGTAATACTCATCGAAGAAGAGACAGGATTGAATATGACTGGACGAGCTTGGTACAAAGTCGGTTTTTGCTAGACAAGTTTTTGTAGTTTTGGATAGTGGAGCTTGGTTTGGATTTTTGGGATCAAATAATGGCAAATAGGATGGCATCTTAGTTGAGGTTTTCAAGTTTGATGTAGGTGTGGAGGCCATGAATGTCTACTTTGAAGAAGGTGAAGAGAGAGTGACGGAAGAGAGATTGGTATGGTAGCAACCGGTAAGTCTGGCTGTCATTTCAGGAAACTTTTTGTATAGGGGGTAGTATTTGAAGTGCCATGATTCTGAAACACCCCCCCCCCCCCAAATAACATGCCTTTCGGTGGAAGTCTTGAAAAGCACATAATTTAGTCTTCCATTTCATGTTAAAGACATTTTCACAAGGGATATAAGGAGTGGAGTGTGTAGCACATGTGCCGTTTTCTGTACATTAATGCAGGCTTTTGTAAGGGGGTAACTAGCAATTGACTTCAAATACAAATCTGAGTTGCAATGAGTATAAATGTATGACTGAGTGAAAATATAATTAACGCAGAAATATAGTTATGAGGGATCTTACATTGTCCCTGCAACGCGTGAGCTTATGTGGCTCTTTTTATCATCGTAAAGTTTGGCTAAACCAAAATCTGAAATTTTGGGAATAAAGTCAGAATCAAGCAGAATATTACTGGCCTTCACATCTCTATGTACAATTCGAATCCTGGACTCCTCATGAAGATAAGCTAGACCCCTTGCTATGCCCATGCATATATTGAAACGCGTTGGCCAATCAAGACTCAAACTTGTTTTTCCTGCCACATGCGAACCATATATAATAAATTCAACAGTTGTTGTACTTGTTAGAAAAGCAGATAGAACGTTCAACAACATATTATTCTCTTACCAAACAATGCTTGATCAAGACTCCTGTTCTCTAGATACTCATAAACAAGAAGTCTTTTATCTCCATCAATGCAGCAACCATGCAATTTCACAAGATTACGGTGCTGTACTGCAGATATGGTAGCGATCTCAGTTACAAATTGATTCTTTCCTTGGTGAGATGCTAATGAAAGTTGCTTCACAGCGACTACTCTGCCATCATTAAGTGTCCCCTATATAGAACAAATTCAAATAGAATTTGAGGCAAACAAACACTCTTCATGAACAATTATATTATCATGTCAAATTCGAGTTGTAGGTATCATTTTACAAAAAGATATCATGCTCTAATTTCCACTGATTGGATCTCAAGACATCTGGACATAAATAGAATCAAGTTATGCATATCAAATCTGCACATCCATTTATGGTAGGAAATCAAACCAAGCAGTGAAGTTAATTTTCATCTTATTAAAGACAAGATACTTAGTGGGGATATTGCTACATCATTCGTGAAGTCAGTAGACCAGTTAGCTGACATGTGCTCTTATGTCGTAGTCAGTCAGAAGTCACTAGTCCAATCAGGGCTTATACGAACGAGAATTGTTATGCTTACACAAGCTTTCTACAAAAGGCAAGTTACGTGCTGATTTCGTGATGACAATATCAATCTTGGCTTGGCAAAAAGTTGACTCCAAAATTCAATTTAGAATAAAATTAACGGACGCATCGACATGTAAAATCACTTTTGCATGATTCCTGAGTATGCCAAGTAATTCCCTATACGATTTATGCTCTAGCTTGTGGGGACTGTTATAGAAAGTATTTTCATGAAAATTATATTTCAAGAAAAGTATATGAGGGATCTTTTGTAATAAATATTAGGTCGCCTTTGATCTCTACATAATATAATGTTTACAGGAAGAAAGAATTACCTTCTTCGTCTTCTCCTTTTCTATTCAAACTCTGATCGTTATATGTTACTAGTAATGACATCGAGGAGATTGAAAACTTGTCTTCAAAACATTTGGAGTTGAAATTGTATGTGGATGGAAAAATGTGAAAGAACTGAAGAACTGACATTTTGGGTGTGGAAAAGGTATTGGTACTAAGGTATACAACTAAAAACAAAAATTAGGATTCTAATTTCATAGCTTTTTAATCTATGACTTGTTGGTTGTCAGAAATCTACTTATGCAAAGATGTATAGTGCTGCTCCAAATTTTTATAATAAATCTGAATGAGTGAACATGTAGCACTTCTTTGACCTTGCAGAAACATTGAAAATTTCTCCCCAAGTACAAAGAGTTGCTGGTCTAGCAACTGATGAAGTATTGTTTAATCAAAAGCAGATTATCAGAAACGTATCATTTGAATACCAAAAATATTGTTTTAAAAGTTCTGTGCAATTGATAAGATTGATTCGTGTCTTTTGCATTAATTTTTAGAGGAAATACAGGGGATTAAACCAAGCTTTAAGATGACTTCGGTAATAATTCCAGCACAAAGATGGATTTATTCCCCCACCAATTTCCTCGCAGAATATGGAGTGTGGAGAACATTTGGTCATAAAAGAACCATGGAAACCTTGTAAGCCCCAAGCCAAAAGAAAATGTTAAAATAGGTGTAATAGACTTTTGTCGTATCTTCACTAGGACATGTTTAAATTGGGACAAAATTTGGGTGAACAAGTGAAAAGAGATAGAATGCATTTTTTTCTCTTTTTTAATCGGCAGCGGTATCTGGGACAATGTCCCAATGAAAAGAGATAGAATATGTATGTCTATTTGTTATCTCATTGTGAACTTTTCTAGCATAGCTAAGAATTTTAAAAGTACAGAAGACTCTGAACTTCAATTACTTCTTAAGTAGCCACAAGAAGAAAAGGCATGTTTAGAACAAAAATACATGGGCATGGAAGCTAATAGTAGAGAAAGACTACCAATTTGCACGTCAATTTGTTTTTTAATGGTGTCTGCCATAATTAACATGATAATGTACAGATACTGCAATAGGCAGCATCTTGATAATCAGAAGCTCAAAATTTTGGTGGTAACAAGGGTGCACTTTCATTTTGACTTTTTTTTTTGTGGGGTGGGGGCGGGGGAGGCAGAGAGAGATGGGTAAGAAGGTGAAGAAGAGAAATAAAAGGGAAATTTGCAAGCTGTAATTGCATAGTAGCAAGCAATTGCATGATGATAATGAATACCACCTTCATATTGGATAGTCAAATTTGCATCATTGACATGGTCTCCAGAACAGTGACTTACCTTGTAAACAGGTCCAAATCCTCCCTCTCCAAGTTTATTAGAAGTACTAAAGTCCTCTGTGGCAGTCTTTAGTTCACTGTAACTGAAAGTGTACAGTCCAGCATCTATCCCTAGGAGCTCTGCAGATTCAAAACAAACTCAGGTTATGGTTGTGAACTGTTTATCTGCGTCATGAACTTTTATGTAGCATAAATTCCGTTAGAACAGTACTCGTGAACAGTATCCGCAAATAGTGCTCTGGTTGCAAATATTGTAAGGACTGTGTAGTATACGGTTTTAAAGAAAGAAAAGGTCCAGATTTCCAGTTTTTTTGGAAAATTATTGGGAGTTTCAAAAGAAGAAAACATATATGAGAAAGATAACCCAAGCTTCACAATACTGTTTATTGACATCACACCATGGAAATGGTTGAATTACACAATCAAAAAAGTAGATGCTGGAAATTCCGTAGTCATTTTCTTTCATTAGTAATTAAAAACATAACATTCATAAGCGCGCGCGCGCGCACACACACACATTCACATACCCATTTAAAGACAGATAATGGCCAACTCTAATGGACTTGGGTTCCTTAGACTTTAACTAGTAAGCCCAAACCAAATACTTGAATTTAAGTATGCAAGTTCATAAATAGGCTCCACATCATCTAACATATGCCACCGTTCCCAAGTATTGAGGCATCACTTGGAGTTTCAACTGTTAACAACTCCACCAACACACAGGTGGTTACATACCTCACACACACACACACACACACACACACACACACACACATCACTTAGTAACGTTTCGAGACCCTAGAAAGCTGTGCACAAACCATGGTATTAGAGGGCCTTAAGAGTTTCCAAAACTCCAAGCGCATACTTGCTGGAAATTCCTCGAGTCATAGACCGAATGTAAAGAAAAATGCAGTAGCTTTAATGACTCGAGTTAGTGACCTTTTAAAACTAATCAATAGTAGGGTTGGAAATAACTGAAGTTAGGTTTAGCATATTCGGATGCATAGAGAGAAATTTTTTTTTTGATCAGTCATAGAGAGAAATTAAGAAAATCAAATGTTTACTAAACCGGTAGCAAGTCCACCTCCTAGGTATGATGTGATCATCAATGAACAAAAACATTGTTTTTTTTTCCCCTTTAAAATACAAGTGTCAAATAACTGAAAGTAGAACTGTTTCTATGTACAAAAGCATGAATAAAAAGACTCAAAACATTTGTGCAAATAAAAATAAATATTAGAAATGGTTATGAATGCTTTCCCTACGTTGTAAATAAAATGTTGATATTTTGAGAGTTAAGGAAACAAGTAGTATGATAATACTTTCAGTGATTATTGTTATTATATGCTATGATATTGACCTTTCATGAAAGCTCACTTTTATGCAACTTCTATATGAGTACTAGTAAGAGGGTAGGACGAGATTTTATACTACCCATCAGTTTCCCTATTCTCCATTAGTTCACTCTCAAAACCCTAACTTTGGAATCGTATTAGAACTAGCCGGCTTTTTTTTAGGAATTGCACAGACCGTTTGTGCAACATGTTTTTGACCTGATTAAATCTTGTACCCGTGTAACACATTCCCATCACATGGATAAGGTAAATCATTGATGAAATAGATGCTAGTCACCATAATGGGACATGGGAGCTTGTTTCACTACCTCCTAATAGTCATGCTGTTGGATGTAAATGATCTTGTGTAACATTTAAAAGCTTGCTTGGTTGCTAAGGAGTATACACAAAGCTATGGTGCTGATCAGAAGGAGGCCTTCTTCGCTGGTTCCAAAATCTCTTACATTTGAGTATTGATATCCCTTGCAGCTAATCTTGATTGGTCATTATTTCAGTTAATTAAAAATGCCTTTCTACATGGTAACTACCTGAGTTTGCTGCTCATGAGGAGTGCAAGGATACAGTGTGCAGGTTAAAGAAAGCATTATATGGCTTGATGCAATCCCCAAAAGCAAGGTTTGGGAATTTTTTGAGGTTGTATAGTGTTTTGTATTAAAGAGCTTACATTTTGTTGACAATGCTAGTGGATGATATTGTAATTACTGGAACAACCAAAGTGATTGGTAGGTTGAAAAAGTTTCTGTAGGTTGAAAGCTCTGTGAATACTTTTCGTATGAAAATTATTATTATTTTCATGTTATTAGTGTCATGAAAAAGTTCATTTTAAGAGAAAGAATGACACAAAGCATGATGATGAATGAGTGTATGTTTTTCTAATAGATGTTTTTGTTTGACCAAATTATGATATTAGGTACTAGTTCTCCAGATGAATGTGCAAGCCACAATACAAAACTTTCCAAAGGTGTGATTTGCCGGAATGTTTACATCCAACATGATGTGATACCCCATGTGCATAGGCTATGAGACCAGTGCACATCCTTGAACACAAGCATGAATGCGTCGGCCACTATAAATGTAAAAGTTAAAAAATAAATGCTTTACGAGATGTGTGCAAATGCTTAAATATATTTAAGAATGCTTTTAAAGGAAAAAACAAGATTCAAAATATTTTTACTGTATGATATATTATTTATTTAGTATATATTAATTATTAAGTATTCAACTCTTTTTTGTTTTCATGTTATAAATATCCCACATAATGATTGTTAGAGTTGCCATATTTTGTATAGGAACCGATTCCTCTTAGAACTTGAGGGTATTTTTGTAATTATGTTATAGTTACTCTAGTATAAAACATGTATGCAGACAATCAATAGTAACAGACTCTTTTTTCATGTTTCACCCTATTTTGCTTCTCTTCTACACATTTTCTCAACATTACAACTCAACTTTATAAGCCTACTTGGTACCAAATAAACAGATCCACCCATTTGAATAAGCACAAATGTTTGAAGATTATTTGGGTTTAACTGAGACAGTCTGACGTCAGCATTTGTACACTGACGTCATTGCTGAACAACAATAACCACATGGTTTGAGTTATCGGAGCCTCCTGGTAACTGTGGTGATTTTGCAGAATTTGTTAAAGCCATTAGTTTTCTATTTTTTTAATATTTTTCTGTAATTTCGAGTTTATTTTTCAATCTGTAAATCTGGAGCTGTTTTGAAGTTTTTCTTGCACGAGTCTCCTTCTATTTTAGCTGAATAGGGTATAGAAACACTCAATTTGTGCTGGTTTGATGATATGTTGCATTTTTTTGGGTTTTTCTATAGATTTGGTGTGCTCAGCTTGTCATAGGTATTGATTTTCTGACTCTTGTTTTGAAGTTGACGCCTTGTTTGTTATTTGTTGGATTCTGGATTTTTTTTGTGGTCTGGTTGCATCAAATCCTTTGGGAAGAATCACAAAATTCAACTGTGGTAGCAATTTGAGGCTCCATACCATGCCACAACCATTCCAGAACAACTAAATCCTTGCTCATCCAATCATGATAAGTTTCATCTTCCATGGCAGGTGGATTATCCGTCAAATATTTCAATCTTCACTTCCCACAAAGTAAGATTTTCACAACATGTGCCCAAGCTAGATAATTAAGACCATTCAATTTTTTCGAGTTAATTGGTTTGGGCATACCATCATAATTGTTCTGGGAGTCCACTATCCAAGTAAAATAGTAATCTTAAGAATTTGTGGGATCAACTGTTAAAGTATTGTCACTTTACTACTGATTTGGAGCAACAAAAAAATCATTGGGAGGAATTTATGATTCTTTCCTTGCTATCTAGTTTAGACACTAATCTACGTGGGTTCAAAGATCAAATTCTTGCTAATGAGACCTTACCTACAGCTGCTAATGCATATTCTCGATTGCTGCGCTCACCCTTGGGGCAAAATTCCACCGTCACCTCCTCGGAGTCTTCAGCTTTAGTTTTGAATAGTAGCAGTCGCGGTAGCCTACAAGGTGGTTTTCGTGGTGGCCATAGAGGCCATGGTTCCCATAGTCGTGGTTGTACTGGTGGATGAGGTGACAAGAAATGCGATTGTTGTAATGGTAATGATCATACTCAGCCATTTGTTGGGTTGAGTATGGTACTCCAGATTATATGGACCTACTAAATCACAACTTACCTCTTACTTCTTCTGGGAATATAACTTCTGGTTTTGATTCCCATAATGTACTCACCACTCAACTTAGTGAGCTTATTTAGTGCCTGAGTACTGCACTTCCTTTTTCCACAACTACATAGCTGATTCAGGTAATGCTACATGTGTGGCCAATTCCTCGCCGTCTTGATCATTGATTCTTGAGCTAACAAACATATATCTGGTATACGATCTCTCTTTCCTAATTTGATTCCTGTTGAACATGAAATTGTTCTAGCCCACGGCTCTTCTCGGCCTGTTTTTGGTAAAGGTGTCCTTCATCCTACCAATTCGTTATCCTTACCATCTAGTCTCTATGTTCTAGATTTTCCCTTTAATTTGCTTTCTGTTAGTCAATTAGCTAAAGTTTTATAGTGTGAAATTTGTTTTCTCCTATCTCTTGTATCTTTCAAGATCTCTAGACCAAAATGATGATTGGTTCGGGCATGAGAATGACGGCTTATTTTATCTAGATCTTGATGGTCTCGGTCTCTTATTTCATCAATTTTGAGTGCTACCATATCTTTCAGAATGTTGTTGCCTGCTCTGCTGAAGCTGATTCTAGAACTTTGGCTCATACTGCTTCCGAATGTTATGGGTTCGCTCCTTCCTTTGTGACTTGGGTTTTGATGTTCATACTCCTATGCAGATGCAGTGTAACAATCAAGCTGCAATCTTTATTGCTATCAATCCTGTCTTCCATGACCGTATTAAACATATCAAAGTCGGTTGTCATTTTATTTGAGATTTATGTGACTCCCTTTGTTAGCTCAGAAGACCAGCAGGGTGATATTCTCACGAAACCATTATCCCATGCCTCATTTCAGCAATTATCCAACAACTTGGGCATGTTTGATTTATATACTCCAGCTTGAGGGGGAGTGTTAGAGTTGCATATTTTATATAGGAACTAGTTACTCTTAGAACTTGAGGGTAGTTTTGTAATTATGTTATAGTTACTCTAGTATAAAATATGTATGCAGGCAGTCAATAGTAACAGACTCCTTTTTCACATTTCCCTCTATCTTTGTCCTCTTCTACACCTTTTCTGAACTCCACAACTCAACTTCACTCCTCTATTATGATGACAAGGATGAGTTGACACGCTAGAACTAGTAGTTGAGACCACGAACTAGTAGTGTTCATTTTATTTTGTTGCATTCCATACTATGGTTCAATAAAATTTTAAGTTATGGCCTGAGATATTAAAGTTTATGGATCTCTCATTTCCTGGCACTATATAGTGGTATGATGTGGCATTCCAAAAGAGTGGGTCAAACCATAAAACTAAAATAACAAGTGCATCCATTTGGGGTTGAACACAACCTGCATGGCACCAAAAGCTACACCCATCATTAAAGAGATCTGATTTACATAGCAAAGAAAGTTTTCAATCTTTAGAGCCCGCCACAATTGAGAAGACAGACAACTATAGATATGCAAAAGTTTTTCTGCATTACCTTCATTTTTGTTGGTGTGATGTCTTTTTCTTTTTTGAAGAATGCACAAAACTGCAAAAACTGCAAGAAAGCTTATGAGTCCACCAACGGTGATGCCCACAATGAGACCGGTCCTATTCTTCTTCCTGGTTGGAGGTGTGTTACTGACAGTAGGTCGGAAATCTGTATAAAAGTTCAATAAAAATTGAATCAGTGAAGCAGAAGGTGAAAGAAAACAAGCGGACGAGTGATTAGCTCTTCTAAACTTCCCTGAAAACTGGAAATTCAGCTCTCCACAACACAACACACCACAAAAGACCTTTTGGAAATAGATGGCTAAGAAACCAGCATGTCATCACCACAGGTAGTGTTCAAAATGTTTTTCTTTTTTCATAAGTTATTTAATTTTTATTAATGGTCAAAAAAGACACCATCTAAGTATAATGTGAGTATACATCAGATGTACCTAACTAGAGAAAATAATAGGATCAAGAAAGTCATGAAGATTAAAGCTAGAGAAAAAAAAAATGTTCAGCCATACACAAGTATGGTGTGTTACGGAATAACGCTTTGAGATTCTCCATTTCCCTTGTGTTGTCTTTAGAACTCTGATAATTTATTCCATGCCAAATGCACCACATAAAGCATATTGAAATCATTTTCCATGATGTTCTGTTCTGTTCACTTTACCAACCTTTCTAACTTGCTAATAGACCTCTCAAGCTAAATGTTCAAAATACTGTGGCTCTCACAAAAGGCAGAAGCATTTATAGTGTAAATTGCTCCTCATCGTTCTATTCACCAAAAATAAAGGAAAAGCTTCTTCCGTTTTAAAGTTTCTACTGAAGGCTGTTTCCAGAAAGCACCAAGAGATTGTGACTATTTTCTCTTCTGTGTTCCTATTTTCATGTCATGTTTTTATCTTCCCAAGCAATATGAAATCAAATTGCATGTGTTCAAGGTCTCTTTTTTTTTTTACTTTTCTTGTAAACTACTTGGGGTACTCTGTGGCTTTAATAAATCCTGTCTTTAGCGGCTTCTCTCATTTCTCTTTGATATTTTTTTATGACACTAAGGCTCCAGGCATACCATCATAGGAAAAGGAAAAAACATCATTGTAGTCATTCAGAAGGTCAATCACTTTTTCAGATCTTCTAGAACCAACCCTTCCCTACTGACTCCAGCTGAATAGGCAGGGTTTCTTTCATGACATGATACTAAAAGGATGTCGTGGGCAAGAGCATACAAGAGAGATATAACTCAACAACAAAAAAACAAAAGCCAAAGCTTTAAAAAGCCATGAATGTCCAGCAAGATAGAGAGAAGGGGTGCATGTGCCTCTCAAAATGCCAATAACCCTTGGATTGAATGGCATCACCTTCTCCTTAGAGGGTGGAGGTTGAGGCTATTCAGTTCTGTGCAGTTGTCTAAGTTATTGTGTTTGTTTATTACAAAAGAAGTAAAAAGGAAAAAAAAAGTGGTCGAACCAGTGAGAAGAAGAAAATTGTGAGAATACCTAAATGCCACATGAATGCAATATTGTTCAGAAAATTGACCTAGTACGTTATGTGGTGAAATGCATGAAAAGAAGGAGATGCTGATTCCACAACTGTAATATGGATAGCCACCTTTTATTCCGAATGGTCTCTAATGATATCATACTAGTCGTTTATGCCACCAGAACTTCAAATGGCCCAGTCTTGTGCTACAAGTGTTTATATAAATGCGACGGATGCAGTAACATCCACCATTCTAGGTCTCTTTGATGTTGCATCATTTCATAAAAGGAATTGGAAACCCAGTCTCGTTGCAAAATTAAGTATAGTAGAATCACAAAACTCCTAAATATATGGTAGCAATTCCCAATCTTTTACCTGGGGTAACACTGATGGCAGAAATAGAAGGCCCATAAGTACCTTTGCTAGGTATGCAGCAAGTCCCTTTCCCAGCCCAAAATAGATGAATTTCAAGATAGTTGTCCAATACCTGAGCCTTAAACCCCTTCTGGACAGCTCGAAATGTGACCCCATTTGCCTCTCTTTGTATGTTAAAATCCTTCAAAACAAGATTCCCCTGGAAAATAAAGAAATTCAGAATTTGTATGATGATGATGATGATAGTAGTACTCATAATATATAATAAACTTTAAGAATTTAGGGGATTTATTGTGTTGAACTCTCAATAATTATGATTGGGTTGGGAAAGTAAGAGCATTTTACAAGACTTTTTGTTTAATTAAATTTTATTTCATTTGTAAAACTTATATTTGTTACAGACGAGGAGCAATACTTGAGAAAGATAATTATAAAGGTAAACAAATCATAATCAACTAGTAGGGTAACAAGGAGTGTGTTGCCCAAAAATCTCAGTACAAGAGACGGTCAAAACAGTTTCAAAATAATTCAACGATAGAATACTTTTTTGATAGGTAAAAAGAGGGGTGCAACACGAGGACTTCACAGGAGGTCACCCATACTAGTACTGCTCACAAATTCAACGATATAATACAAACCTGGATATAAATATCAAACAGGCGTGTCCCAAGAGTATTCCACCTAAAAGAACCTTGGAAAGCTGTTTCTGCAAACTGGAGGCTCACAGTGTAAATGCCATTCTCTAGCCCCAACCCATAATATCTTAAGGAAGAAGCAGAGATTCGTGCCGTCTGGAAGAGCCTTATGTCTGAAGTATTTGTAATTTGAGTAGATGTAGAACTTTTATATTGGGGATTGTCGTTCTCAGCAAAATATCCAACATTGCTAACTGCCCACCTCTTATTCTCAGTAACATAATATGTAGCAGGGCCAAGGGTCTCATTATCCCATTCATATGCAATGTCAGAAGAACTAATCTGTGGACCACCACAATTGATAGAAAAATTATAATCTGCATGGCAATGTAAAACAGCTTGTCAAAGTAGGTTCAGAAAGCTCTTCTCATGTACAGAATTGGCATCATCTTTATCCCAATTTGCTTGAATGCATGTAAGACAATTTTCCAGGACATTATTGAACTCGATTTTAAATCCTATTCAAATCCAGGAGCCCACTTTCCAGATCTAGAATTTTATGCATGGAATTTAGTAGGCCATTTGACTGATAGGATTGAATTTTGTTCGTAGCACTAATCATAGTTCCACCACTTATCAACTGAAAACTTAAAATATTCTCATACAACTTCAATATTTAAAAACTCAGCCTAAAGTTAATGGATGAACCATAGATCTGTGCAATAGGGGAACTCATGCACCTGACAATTTTGTAGATTGATAAAATGAAAATCTTTTGCTGCACATGTTTTTTTAAAGGTAATCAAGAAGTTTTATTCATAAAAAAAGAAGGCATAGCCCAAGTATACAGGATTTTGCTGCACATTTATATTCATAATGAGAAGACCATTAGACCAGTAAACAATTGCCTCCACCATATAAATTGAATTTATGAGTTTAAATGGAGGACCTCAGTAGCAAAAGAAGTGAGCTCATGACATTAAAGTGGTGAACCTAAAATGCTTTAGTTAGTTGGCAGAGCCAAAACATTTAAGAATTAATGGTACGTCTACTCCTTTCAAGACGCAGGTTTGAGGTTGACCTATTTGAGTGGGGATCTGTAATTTAAAATGAAAAATAAGGTGAATTGTATTACATACATGAAAATAGTATGATATATGTTAGAGGGCATCATTGTACTAAGTATACCCATCAGGGTATATTTAATACAATGACAAGGAAGCATATACTTGGCTTATTGAAAGAAACTGGTTTAATGGGTGCTCAACCTATTGATATTATCGATCTGAATTGTTAACTTTTTATGGATGAGGGAGAGTTGTTTGAAGATCCAAGCAGGTATAGTCAACTTTTTGGAAGTTGAATTATCTTACTATCACGAAAACTAACATTTCTTATACAGAGAGTCAATTCTTGGAAGCTCATGGGCTCCACAATGCAATGCTGTAACACATATTCTTCTCTATCTTAAGTGAGCCCCCCGGTCTTGGATTGCTACATAGGCGAACAGATGTTTCTAAGTGCAAGATTTTTTAGATGCTAATTCGGTAGGGTCTACTTCATATAGAAGATCTACTACTTGAGATTGTACCTTTTTGGGAGGTAGTTTGATTACATGGAAGAGTAAGAACAAATAGTTGTAGCTTGTTCACGTGTAGAAGCTAAATACAAGGTAATGGCTTATACCATTAGTGAGATCATGTGAGGACCTCGCCTATTCAAAGGTAGGAACTCCCAAGAAGCGGGCAAACATGACCGGGAGAAATGTTAGGAGGGCGAACGAGAACGAGGACTAAGCGAGTTGAAACACTAGGCAAGCAATGATACTAAGAAGGGAATACTTAGTTGTTGTACATTAACTATTGTACAGACATATTTCAAGGAAATCTGGCCAGGAAATATGGCACTAGTGTATAGACATGTTTCCAGGAAACATGGCAAGAATCTAGCTAGATTTTCAAGCACTACTTTATAAATTCTTCTCTATATAAAGATGAACAAATCCTATGGAAAGGGCATTGAAGCCAAAATTGACATGGTATCAGAGCTACTCTGATTTTGAAATAATTTTTTTTTTTCGCAAGAATTTTTTTTTTTTGCTCTTCGTGGGAGTGTTGCTCTCTGTAAAATTTTTGGTTGCAATCAAACCTGTTTTTTTCCCGTGTGCAATCAAACCTCTCGGTTGTGGGTAGTGTGATTATTTTTTTTCTCATTCTCGGTGACTTTTGGTGCTCGTCGGCATCATCTAAGGGTGGGTGTGTGCCTGTCGGCATTTTCTGTGAGTGGCTGTGTGGTTGTCGACGCCGTCTATTACTGTCGGCGCTATCTGTGGTGGCTGGGTGTCCATTGGCGTTGTCTGTGGTGGCTGGGTACCCGTCGGCATTTTTTTGTGTCTTGGTGGTTATCGGCAGCCGTGGGTTTCTCTCGGTGTTTGGTGGTGGCTAGGTTGCTGTGAGCACGTCGGCTCTCTCTATGGTGGTTGTGAGGTGGCCGACGATTTCTAGGGTGGTTCGGTTACTCTTCCTCGTGGCTGGTTGCTTGGTTTTGACACTGTTTGTGTCCGTGGAGACCTAGGCAGGTATTTCTTTATTGTGGGCTGTCTTGATACTTGGTGGGCTGGGGGGCCATCTTATCGGTTTTACTTCCCAGGCTTTATATCTTGATTTCTTGTGGGCTGTCTATTTTACTGGGTCATTTGTCTAATTTAAGCGTCTTTCAGCATGTCTATTGAGAATACTATTGTTCGTTTTACGGGAAAGAATTTTCCTATGTGGAAATTTCAATTTAAGATGTTTTTGAAAGGAAAAGAATTATCAACTCATATCGATGGTTCTAGTAAAGTTCCCACTGATGAAAAAGAACTAACTCAATGGGAGGTCAAGGATGCTAAGGTGATCTCTTGGCTGCTGGGAATGATTGAGCCTCATCTTGTGATCAACCTTCGCTGTTTTACTACGGCTCAGGCTATGTGGGATTATCTCCACCGTATTTACTACCAAGATCACAGTGCTCGGAAATTTCAATTGGAATTGGAAATGAGTAATTACAGGCAAGGTAACTTTACCATTGAGCAATTTTATTCTGGTTTCATTAACCTTTGGAGCGAATATTCTGCTATTATTCATGCAAAGGTTCCTTCTACGGCACTTGCGACTCTTAAAACGGTTCATGCTAAGAGTCAACGTGATCAATTCTTGAAGAAGCTTTAGCCTGAATTTGAGCCTGCTTGAGCCGGTTTATTGAATCGTCACCCGGTTCCTTCCTTGGATACTTATTTGGGAGAATTATTGCGTGAAAAATAGCAGTTATCCACGCAGATGGGTATGACCCCTGAGAAAATACTTTCTGACGCCGTAAATGTAGCCTATGCCGCACAAGGGAAAGGAAGAAACCAGTTGCAATGTTTTAGTTGCAAGGAGTTTGGTCATATTGCTCGCAACTGTCCTAAGAAAGTTTGTAACTACTGCAAGAAAGAGGGCCATATCATCAAAGACTGTCAAGTGCGACCTCAAAATCGTCCATCTCAAGCTTTTCAGGCTGCTATCCAGTCCTCTTCTTCTTCTACGCCATCCACCGTAAGCTCTGATTAATCTATTCTCACACCAGCAATGGTCCAACAGATGATTGTGTCTACTTTTACGGCCTTAAGGCTGCAAGGTACGGGTACTAACTCCACTTCTTGGATTGTTGATTCGGGTGCTTCTAATCATATGACTAATACTACGACGGGTCTTCATTATGTACGTAAGTATAAAGGGACAGAAAATATTCAGATTGCTGATAGCAATACCCTCCCTATTACTACTGTTGGTAATTTGAGCTCTTCATTTCGCGATGTTTTTGTCTCCCCTGACCTGTCTACCAATTTGATTTCTGTCGGACAATTGGTAGACAATAATTGTGATGTTTATTTTTCTCGTGGTGGTTGTCTTATACAGGATCAGGTGTTGGGGACTGTGATCGCGAAGGGGCCTAAAGTGGGACGATTATTTCCTTTACAGTTTTCTATTCCTGCTGTTGTTTCTCTTACTTGTACAACTACGGCCAATAAAAATGAAGTCTGGCATAAGAAATTGGGTCATCCTAACTCTGTTGTCTTAACTCATCTTATGAAAAATGGTTTTTTGGGCAATAAAGCATCTTTTTCTTCATTCTTTGATTGTGCTACATGTCGTCTTGGTAAAAGTAAAATTTTACCTTTTCCTGTGCATGGTAACCGTGTTTCTAATTGTTTTGAGATTGTGCACACTAATGTTTGGGGTGTGAGTCCTGTTATTTGTCATGATCAATGTCGTTATTTTGTGACATTTATCGATGATTATAGTCGGTTCACTTGGATATATTTTCTTCGTTCTAAAGTTAATGTGTTCTCTGTCTTTCAAATCTTTGTGGCACTTGTCGAGACTCAGTTCAGTACATGCATCAAAATCTTATGCTCTGACTCAGGGGGGGAGTACATGTCTAATTCTTTTCAGACTTTTCTTCAGCAAAAGGGAATTATTTCCCAACGTTCTTGTCCTCATACTCCTCAACAAAATGGAGTTGCTGAGTGTAAGAATCATCATCTCTTAGATGTCGTTCGTACTTTGTTAATTGATTCTTCTGTACCTTCTAAGTTCTGGGTAGAAGTTTTATCTACTGCTGTCTATTTAATTAATTGTTTGCCTACAGCCACTCTAAATTATGATTCTCCCTATTTTCGATTATTTGGCATATCTCCTGAATATCAATCCTTTCATACTTTTGGGTGTGTTTGTTTTGTTCATCTGCCACCTGTTGAGCGTCACAAACTTGCTGCCCAATCTGTCACGTGTGCTTTTATGGAATATAGTCCTACTCAGAAAGGATTTGTTTGTTATGATATTCATGCAAACAAATTTTGGATCTCCCAGAATGTGGTTTTTTTCGAAAATCAATATTTTTTTCAATCTCAAGTTGTTTCTAATCCTCCTATTACTTTTCTACCTGCGTTTGATGATGTGTCCTCTTCTATTGAGCGATTTAAATCAGGTATGGTATATCATCGATGTCGTTTCCCTTCTTTCACTCCCCTTCCAGACACTGATCCGACATCTGCTTCTGCGGTACCTATACCTCGGCGCTCCACCAGGGTGACACATCCAGCAGATAGGTATGAGTTTCCTCATACCTCGCTTACTGCAACTCTTGACACTGTTTATGTTCCTCACTCTTATACCCAAGCAGCCACCCAAGCATGTTGGCAGCAGGCCATGCAAGAAGAAATCCAAGCCCTTCAAGACAATCACACTTGGGAGATTGTACCTTGTCCCTCTGGTGTCAAACCTATTGGTTGTAAATGGGTGTACTTAGCCAAGTTTCGGTCTGATGGCTCACTGGATAGATATAAAGCCCGTCTCGTGGCTCTTGGGAATAGACAGGAATATGGTATTGATTATGAAGAAACATTTGCACCTGTGGCCAAAATGACAACTGTGAGAACTATCTTGGCACTTGCTACGTCGCAAGGGTGGTCTCTCCGGCAGATGGATGTGAAGAATGCTTTTCTACATGGGGATCTAAAAGAAGAGATCTATATGTTTCCACCTCCCAGCATGTTTGCTACACCTTCCTCAGAAGTTTGTCGGTTACGCCGATTCTTGTATGGATTGAAACAGGCTCCGTGTGCATGGTTTGATAAATTTCACTCCACCCTACTTGCTTTTCATTTTACTCAGAGTCTGTATGATTCCTCTCTTTTTCTTCGCAAGACTTATGCAGAAATTGTCTTGCTTCTGATATATGTTGATGACATTGTGATTACTGGCTCCGATGCTGAATTAATTTAGCAATTACAGCAACATCTCAAGGCCTCTTTTCACATGAAAGATCTTGGTCCCCTGCAGTACTTTCTTGGTCTTGAGGTGCAGAATAATCCAACCGGTATTTTGTCACACCAGCACAAATACACACAAGAGGTGATTTCATTGGCTGGTCTCCAATCGGGTAACTCTGTTCTTACCCCCTTGGAAGTAAATCTCAAGCTTCATCAGGCAGAAGGCAAGCTTCTTTCAGATCCATCACTGTATTGACAACTAGTTGGGAGCTTGAACTACCTAACGATTACTCGTCCTGACATTTCTTTTGTTGTATAGCAGGTTAGTCAATTTATGCAAGCTCCCCGACATCTTCATTTAGTTGTTGTCCGTCGTATTATCCGATATCTGAAGGGCACCTCTACACGCAGGTTATTCTTTCTCAAAGAATCCTCCCTACAGTTGGCGGGGTATAGTGATGCTGATTGGGCTGGCTGTGCGGATACTTGTCGTTCTGTTACTGGATGGTGCATGTTCTTAGGCAATGCACTCATTTCTTGGAAGAGTAAGAAGCAAGACAGAGTTTCCAAGTCCTCCACTGAGTCTGAGTATCGTGCTATGTCTTCCGGTTGCTCTGAGATCACATGGCTTCGTGGGTTATTGGGAGAACTTGGTTTTCCTCAGCTTCATTCCACTCCTCTCCATGCTGATAATACCAGTGCTATCCAAATTGCTGCTAATCCTGTTTTCTATGAGCGCACGAAACACATCGAAGTTGATTGTCATTCCATCCGTGAAGCTTTTGACAAACATGTGATTACTTTTCCTCACATTTCCACCACACTTCAAACGGCGGACATCTTCACTAAAACTCTTTCTCGGCATCGACATTAGTTCTTGAGTGACAAATTGATACTTCTAGATTTCCCAGCATCAATTTGAGGGAGGATGTTACTAAGAAGGGAATACTTAGTTGTTGTACATGTCACCCACTAACTATTGTATAGACATATTTTAAGAAAATCTGGCCAGGAAATATGGCATTAGTGTCTAGACATGTTTCCAGGAAACATGGCAGGAATCTAGCCAGATTTTCAGGCACTACTTTGTAAATTCTTCTCTATATAAAGATGAACAAATCCTATGGAAAGGGCATTGAAGCCAAAATTGACAAGCAAGACATCATGGCGAGTAAAGGCACAGATTGTGGAGTGCAAGTGAGCAAGTCAAGTGTCACCTCTAGCGAGCAATGAACAAGGCAACCGAAAAAATACGTGTCCTACATCGGGCAAGTAAGGGACGTACAAGCGATACATTAGGCGAGCTATGGGTAGGCAATGATTGTCACTTAGAGATGATTTAATAATGACACCCACTAACTATTGTAAAAAGACATGACCCAGGAAATCAGTAGACATAAAGCCAGGAATTCTGGCACTATCGTGTAGACATGAAACCAGGAAATCTGGCACTACTATGTAAACATTTCTCTATATAGTAGGATATAATCCCTATGGAAAGGGTATTGAGACCAACTTTGACATGGTATTAGAACCACTCTAATTTCAATCGCATTGGTCTTAATCACTGCAAGTTCTTTCTTGCTCTTGGTGTGATTTTTAATCGCTATTCTTGGGAGAATTTTTTTTTTTCATTCAGGAAGTTCTTTCTTGCTCTTGGTGCGATTTTTAATTGCTATTCTTGGGGGATTTTTTTTTTGTTCTGGGCAAGTTGGGAGTTACGAGTGTTTTTTCTGTGCCAGTCGGCACTTTTTGTGGTGGTTGACAACATCTGTGGGTGGCTGTGAGGTGGTCGGCAATTTCTGTGGGTAGCTAAGTGGTGGTCGTCGGTTTCTGTGGTGGTCGTCGGCGTCTTCTGTGGGTGGCTGTGTGGCTGTCGGCACTGTCTGTGGCCGTCGAGTTCGTTTGTGGTGATTGGGTGTCTTCGTCGTGGCTGGGTAGCTGGGTGGCTAGGTGTCCATCGGCTTCCTCCGTGGCTGTCAACTCCCTCTTCTGGTGACCGCGTGGTGGTCGACCACTTCTAGGGTAGCTGGGTTCAAAGTGCTCTCTAAGGTTGCAAATGGTTGTTCTGGGCAGGTTGGTTTGCAGGGTGCTTTTCTGGGCAGATAATGATAAGGTTGGTTTCCACCATACTTCAAATGGCTGACATCTTCACTAAAGATTTTTCTTGGTATCGACATCAGTTTTTGATTGACAAATTGATGCTTCCAGATTTTCCAACATCAATTTGAGGGGGGATGTCACTAAAATATGATTTAATAATGACACCCACTAACTATTATAAATAGACATGACCCAGGAAATAAAGACATAAAGCCAGGAATTCCGGCACTATCGTGTAGACATGAAACCAGGAAATCTGGCACTGCTATGTAAACATTTCTCTATATAATAAGATACAATCCCTATGAAAAGGGTATTGAGAGCAACTTTGACAATGATGTGGGCAAGCAATGTTTAAATGCGAAAGTATTTCTGGGGAGAGTATCAAAGGACATGGTACAAGAGTGGGAGTGCTCAGAGAGTAACAAGTGACTTATCGAGGCTTGTACTCCAATGACGAAGAGAAGAGGAGTACAAATTCGAACATCATGTGTCTGGCCACACAATCAAGTTTAACACCACGTGGGCAAATTTCGTAGGTGGCAGGCTGAGCTTTTATTTTCGAGGCGGACTATAGGGACGTGTAAGACTTGTCCACTCAATCAACTCAACTTCTACCACTCTTCAATGCAGCGTACACTTGGACGATCGAGATTCATGGCTTCCCTCAGCCAATTAGAGACCAGAGTTGACAGACCCTTGATAGACATAACTGTCCGTATAAAAGATATTTTTCCGTCAGTCTTCATCTCACGTTCGAGATCTCCAAGTGTTCAGATACTCTCTCTCTCTCTCTCTCTCTCCGGTTCTAAACTTGAAGAAGGAAAAGGCTAAGCTCGGAGTCTTCATCGAACAAGGAGGCTAGCATCTTCAATGCAACGCTCGGTGATAATTCACTACTAAGGTATTCATTCCTACGACAACGCTAGTAATGTGGGGTGATGTCTATGTGGGATATGATCAGGATGCTTATCTCTTATATTTCAATCTGTTTCTCTCATGATTTTCCTACGTGCATGTTTTCTTATTACAACTTACTGATTACTTTGATGTTACTCTTTCAAAGTACTTAATATTTGGTTTTAAAAGAAGTTCTAGGTGTGTGAGTGGATCACGAATTCCAAGTCGGGATGGGGAATTATCTCAATAGAGCTTCTCTAGTTACTTAAGAGCGCCTAAGAATTGAGTAACATCCCTTGGATTGTCGTTGGGAGAAAACAGAATCAGGTGAGATGGTAATGCTCTCGGGTCGACGTTGTTACCTCTTATGGCAAAGTCTAGATGACACTAGGCAACAAATGCGCCGAGCGTTGAACTGGGTGTTGCTTCTTACGAAGTCATACGCCTGGTCATTACCCATAGTGTGGTGAAGGGAGACAGGTGTGTGTGGCCAGTTTATAGGGAACAATAGTGCACACGTTAATAAACGAATATGGTTGGTGTAGTGATTTTATGTGTTGATTTGGATCTGGAGTTCGGGAAATGATATGTTATGGGATGATTTGGGCACTGGGTGCTCGGTGGTGTTTATTGTGTAATGATTTGGACACTAGGTGCTTAGAGATATTTACAATGAATCATGATTACTTTGTTTTGCTAGGAGGTTGGTACCTCGGTATGCTTATGGTAAATGTGATTTCCCATTTCATTTACTTGAAGCTTCTACATTCATATTCATCGCCATCTCTTACATTAATAGTGTTGTCTTGGGTTTTAAATTGCCAAAATCTCACCATGGTAGTCCCACTACAGTTTTGCTCCTTGGAATCGTAGATTTTGATGCAAATGTAGCTTAGGAGGGTTAGTTCGAGGAAGGACCAGCGTAGCCCAAGGAATAGCAATGGAGGCATGTCCCCATTAAGTTTATAATCTCTTGTAATTTAGGATGTTTACTTATATCGGGTGACAAACATGGGTTCAATATTATTTGTGCTAGGTGATGAACAAATCTTAGTTTGTAATTTGGTGTGATTGTGACTTATGGAAAATGTTATTGATGGGTGAGTTAAGCATAAACCTCTCGTACTATTGTTTCCAGTTTCCGACTAATACCCTACTCTTTTCTGCTGCGACATTTGTATACATGTGTGCTTAGCGTACGAGCACACAAGACTCCTAAGTGTGTAAGGGGGGATGCAAACGTGCAGCGTGCAACCTAAGCACCGCGGTTCCTTGCCAAACCACAACCAAGGCCCAGGGGAGCCACAGTTGACATGTTTACAACACTTTCTTCAAGAGATTGGCTTCCCGTCTCCTCCTCATCAATTGTTTTGTGGTAGTAATCAAGTTGCAATACATATTGCCTCTAATCCTGTGTTTCATGAAATGACGAAGCATATAGAGACTGTCATTTCACCCTAGATAAGATATTGAGTGGTGATATTTCTACACCTTTGGTGAAGTATATGAAGCAACTTGCAGATGTATTTACTGAGTCCTTGTGTCATAGTCTAGCATAGCACAAGAGAACTCTGTGAAGGTATTAAGGTATTAACCTCCCAATCACAAGCCACTCCTAAAAAACTTACATTCTACTGAGGAGAGACATTTGAGAATTTCAGTAGATTAGAGAGTAAAGCCTCCAGTGCATGCACACAACTATACAACTCTAGGAAACTTCCTGGAGAGCCCAATAACTACGCTATAAGTCGTGCTGGAACTAGTCCTAGAGCCATCACCCGTGTCAATTCTAGTATGACTGGAAAAACACCCCATATTTTCTCTTGATATTTCTCCATATTCCCACATCATGTAGCCCATGTACCTCATTAGAACGCAACCCACCTTGAACAAAATCAATTAGGGGATGTTTGGAAATATATCTTATCCTATCTCATTTCCTTCCCAAATACATTCAAATACAAATACTTTCAAACTAATCATTACAAATTAAACTAATCATTACAACTTTCTCAAATTTTCAAACAAAAAACAATTCAACTTTTTCAAATTTCAAAACAAAAATAATATTATAAATAATATTATAAAAATATTTTAATTTTATAATATTTTTTATTCTCTTTTCCCAAAACTCAATAAATACTTAACTCAAACTATCTTATTACTATTCACAAACCATTTTCCTACTATTCACAAAATTCTCATCTCATCTCATTCCCCAAGCATCCCTTTAGGCCCGGTTTGGATACAAAAGTCCCCCAACTCATCTCATCTAATCATTACAACTTTTTCAAATTTTCACATAAAATATAATAAATAATTCAACTTTTTCAAATCTCAAAACAATAATAATATTAAAAAATAATATTCTAACAATATTTTATTCAATTTTCAACTTTTATCTCAGCTCATCTCATCAACTCACTACACAAACCTCCCTTTGATCTCCACTACAGATTTCCACAAGGCCTTCCTCTCATATTGCTCATGTCAAGTCACTTCTCTAGAAGGACACAATTCAAGAAAAAGAAAAGACATTTCAAACTCCCCAATCTCTCCCTGAAACCAAAGTTCACACTTAGGCCTAGTTCACTATGCGATATTTGAACTCTTCACCAGATGCGCTCCATAAAAAGTATTCTTGTAGCTCCTTCATTCAATTAGTCATGCTAGTTGGAAACAACGACAGGAATATTTCGACATATTAGAGAGGGTACTATCGATCAAGATGATCCTACCACCTTTAGAAAAATACATCATCTTTCAACCAACCAATTAGTGCTCAATTTTCTTAATCACGCCATCCCACATAGACTTGGCATTGAAAGAGGCTCCCCAAAGGGGGGCCAAATATTTCATATTAAAATACCTTACACCCTAATATGCTAGTCAAACAATATTGACCCAAGGAGCAATAGCCACATCTGCTATGACCAAAAAAACTAGTCAATTTGATGCTTCTCTAGAATCACATTTAAATCCAAATTAGTAGTAGTCAACGTGGGACTCAGCCCTCACGACTACCTTTATAATAACTTGGCCACTCTAAGTGAGTTCTTCATTTTCCCAACAATAGGAGTGGGGTGTTACAAATTGCCCCTCTTAAATTCCCAGTGTCCTTATTAGGGCCATATCATACGGTGCTCAAGTATCACATGGTTGGCCTTACTTGGTTGCTTTGATGCTATATGTAGTAGCAATGCAAAGAAAGCATTAGCCATATCTGCACTATAGCCCCAAAAAGACTAATCAATTTAATGCTTCTCTAGAATCACTACTCCCATCAGACCATATTATATAGTCCTCCAGTATCACATGGTTAGCCGTATAACCTGGATCTGATACCATAAATGACCCAGGGATAGCACTAATCACATCTATCTTATAACCCCAAAAAGACTAGCAATGAGAAACTTCACTAAAATCACTTTTAAACCCCAATTTCACCTAGTAAGTAGCCATAGTGAGACTTTGCACCCTGACTACTTCTATGACTTTTCCAATTTGTGACCAGGGTGTTTCAATGAATGAAATCATAAACTGCACTTAAAAGTCCTCCATGATAACCACACACAATGTTGAATTTCCTTCACTTGTAATACCTAATCTGATGGCGTTGTACCAGTACAAGCCCCATTATTATTGGAGGGCAAGAACTCAAGGGGACAGGATTTCCTCTAGAAACCCTTTCAATTTCAAACTGGACAAGACATCACCTCACCTATTCAAGCCAAACCACCAATCTTAGCCTCTTCACAAGGTATCACCTCACCTTTATCCAATTTGGTGCTATTCTCCATTAACTAAGCACAGAGAGCCACCCAAGAAATTCAGCAAGGGGAGTGTCAAAATAGGATTCGATATCTCATTTGTGAGGGTTTCTCCTCATTTTATAGGACAAAAACAAGACTGAAAATCAGCCATATAAAGTTCCCTAAAACAAGGCTAGAAAACAGCCACTGCTTGCAGTCAAAAAAGACAACTATATGGTCCTATTATGGGAATCTAAGTGTACAAAAATAAAATTTTTTTTTTTGATAAGTTAAAAATTTTATTATAACACAATGTAATAGGCGATGCCCAAGTACACAGGAAGTATACAAAGAAACACCTAGTTACATTCTAATAGTTAGACAAGCGAAGACATGAAGTTGTTTACAGCCCCTCCCTTGAGTACAATAGCAGAAAACCAGCTAAGCATAGTGCTTATAAAAAACTTCCAAAATTCGTCTATATTGCTTTCTCTATCATTAAAACACCTCTCGTTTCTCTCTAACCAAATACACCACATAATACACAAAGGCAGCATTTTCCAAGCGGTTGCCACTTGGTGACAAGTATGCATTTGAAAGTTGGACCAGCTTGCTAAAAATTCAGCCACTGTTCTTGGCATAACCCAGCTCAGCCCAACCCTTCCAAACACTCCATCCCAGAGCACTTTAGCCATTTTACAATGAAGAAGTAGATGGTTCACTGATTCTGCATCTTTCTTGCACATAAAGCACCAATCCAAGACAATCATTCCACGCTTCCTCAAATTGTCTATAGTCTGAATATTCCCTAATGCTGCAGTCCATACGAAAAAAGCCACCCTAGTCGGAACATGAGCCTTCCAAATCCTCTTCCAAGGAAAGCCAATATGGGGCTGGTTTAAAATCACATTATAATATGACCGAGCTGTAAACTTATTAGTGGTTGTATGTCTCCAGCATAGTTGATCCCTGCCCTGTCTTCTTATCTCCACTGAATATAACAATCTGAAAAAGTCAGTCACCTCCTCTATTTCCCAGTCTTGAGCAGATCTGGAAAAGCTAATATCCCAAAGTACCCCTCCATTGGAAGATCCCATCAACTCTGAAACTGAAGCTAACTTGTTAGACGCCAATCTGAAAGCAACCGGATAGGCTCTAGCTAATTCAGTATCCCCACACCAAATATCCGACCAGAATCTGATTTTAGAACCATCCCCAACCGAAAATTTGACTTGTTTCAAGAAACAGCCCCATCCTTTCCTAATACACTTCCATAGACTCACTCCATACGAACCCCTACACTCCTTAGTGCACCAGCCTCCCCAATCACTACCATACTTACGATCAATTACCCCTCTCCACAATGCTTCCTCTTCCCCATGATATCTCCATAACCACTTCCCCAACAATGCCTTGTTAAAACTACGTAAGCTATGAATACCCAAGCCCCCATCAGCCATCGGACAGCACACTTTTTTCCAGCTCACTAGGGGAGTTTTAGTCTCCTCTCCCATACCTCCCCATAAAAAGTTTCTATACAATTTTTCAATACGGTTGGCCACACCGACCGGAAGAGGGAATAAGGAAAGGAAGTAAGTAGGGATATTAGAAAGGGTACTCTTTATAAGAGTAATCTTACCCCCTTTAGATAAATAAGTCCTTTTCCATGCTGCCAACTTCCTCTCTATCTTCTCTACCACCCCATCCCAAATGTGTTTGGCCTTAAAAGATGCCCCTAAAGGTAGGCCCAAATATTTTATGGGTAGAGGAGCTACTTTACACCCCATAAGTGCTGCCAAATGATGAATGTTGTGTACATCTCCTACCGGTACTAGCTCCGATTTACTTAAGTTCACTTTTAATCCAGAAATAGCTTGAAAACACAGCAGGACAGCTCTCAAAACTTGAATTTGTTCCCCCACAGCTTCACAAAAAACAAGGGTATCATCAGCAAATAGGAGATGGGATATTGTGGTAAAGCCATTAGAGCTAGAACCCACTGAGAAACCCAAGATAAAACCTGCTCCTACCACTGCCTCCACCATACGACTCAAAGCCTCCATCACAATATCGAATAGGATGGGAGATAGGGGATCCCCCTGCCTCAAACCTCTTGAACTCTGAAAATATCCACATGGCTGACCATTAACAAGCACCGAAAAGCGAATAGTTGAAATGCAATGGCTTATCCAGCCACACCACTTGTCCCCAAAGCCACATCTTCTAAGCATATACAATAGAAAATTCCAGTTTACATGATCGTAAGCTTTTTCCATATTCAATTTACAAAGAACCCCTGGTACTCCATCCCGAATGCGACTATCAACACATTCATTTGCGACCAGCACTGAGTCTATGATTTGTCGTCCTCTAACAAAGGCATTTTGAGATTTAGAAATGATCTTCTCCATCACTATGCTCATTCTATTTGCTAACACTTTTGAAATGATCTTATAAACGCTGCTCACTAAACTGATTGGGCGAAAATCCTTCAACTCCGACACACCCACTCGCTTTGGGATCAAGGCAATAAAAGTGGCATTCAAAGATTTTTCAAACTTTTGAAACTCAAAAAATTCGTGGAACACCTTCATCACATCTACCCTCACAAACTCCCAGCAATCTTGGAAAAATGCCATAGTAAACCCATCCGGTCCGGGAGCTTTGTCTCTCCTCATTCCACAAACCACCCGGTGCACCTCCAGCTCTTCGAAGGGCCTCTCAAGCCATCTTGCTGAATGTTCATCCACTGCTGCAAAATTCAAACCATCAATCTTAGGTCTCCAATCTTCCGCCTCACTTAAAATAGAGCTGAAAAACTGTACTGCTTGTCCTTGGATCTCAGCAGGGGAGGAAACCAGAGAATTTCCAGTTCTTAACACCTCAATAGCATTATTACGACGATGAGAATTCGCCATTTTATGAAAGAAACTAGTGCACTTATCCCCCTCTTTAAGCTAAAGAACTCTCGACTTTTGCCTCCAAGATATCTCCTCCCTCAAAAGAACCCTCTCAAGTTCAATTATCACTTCATTCTTCCTAGACAAATTCTCCTTGTTAATCCCATCAGCTTCCAAGGATTGAAGCTCATCCCAAAGGCCTTTTTTCTGCTGCTCAACCAACCCATACACCTCCTTATTCCATATCTTCAGATCAGTTTTTAGAGCTTTGAGTTTACTAGCCAAAACAAAGCTAGGAGTCCCCTCATACTGGTAGGACAGCCACCAATTTTTTACCTTATCAACAAAGCCCTCCACTTCCAACCACATATTCTCAAACTTAAAGTATCGTTTGCCCTCATGAATACCCCCACACTCAAGAATGATAGGAAAGTGATCCGATCCTACCCTTGGGAATCGTTTTTGGCACAATTTCGGATAGTGAGCTTCCCATGACGATGATACCAAAAATCTGTCCAATCTTGAACCACCTCTAGAATTGGACCACGTATACTCACCCCCCACCAACGGTAGATCCAACTATTCCAAATCAAAGATCAGCTGTGAGAAAGCCTCCATAGCTGTAGTTGTCGAAGATAGGCCCTCCCTCTCACTAGGAAATCGGACTATATTGAAATCCCCACATAAACACCAAGGTAAATCCCACAAAGACAGCAACCCTGAAACTTCATCCCATAGTAGTTTCCCATCCCGATCCCTATTAGGACCATATACACTCGCTAATGCCCATGACCACCCATCTTCCATATTCCTTAATACACATGCCACCAAGTAGTCCCCAATGCACTCTTCCACCATTTCGACTACTCTATTATCCCACATAACTAGTACGCCACCTGAGGCACCTGATGAGGGTAAATAAGACCAGCCAACAAATGAACCTCTCCACAAACTCCTAATTATCCTCCTGTCAATAATTTCCAGCTTTGTTTCTTGGAGGCATATGACATCTATCTTCCAGCTATGTAACATTGATCTAATACGGAGGCGTTTATTGGCATTGTTGAGCCCCCTTACATTCCAAGACAAGATTTTAGGCTTCATTAACAGAACTAGCTTCCCTCCCCTTAGATCTGTCCCTCCCTAACACACCTTCCTTATTGTCATAATTAATGGAACAATGCAAACGTCTCAGCTCCCGCTCCTTTCGCGCAGTTGACTTCTCAGCCGTGGATCGACCAGCTTCAATAGCTATTAGAAGTGCCATCAATTGCTCTTCATAACCATCATAAAAGAGACCCACACAACTTTGAATCTCTTCCACTTTTTTAAAGACCCAATCTGAAGACTCCTTAGACACAATCTGAAGAGGAGTCATCTGTAATGGTCATGAACTCCCCTTCTCCTCCTCATAACTAGCTACTTCTAGCTGTGAATCCAAAGGACTATCTTGTTCTTCCATAATTGGCAGTTCTTCAGCCTGCCTACTTCCCTTTAAATTCAAAAAGTGCTTTAAAAGGCTATTACCCTCTTCCACCATCAGCAAATGCATGACCCCAGAGGACAAGGCCTCATTGTGTCCCTCGGCAGACTCAATAATTTCCCGTATCTCCCAAGCTAACTCACCCAAGCCTTCCTCTGGGGCTATCGGAACCATTTCTAACCCACCCAGACCTTCCTCTAAGACTATCGACACTTTCTGTACCCCGAGGGGGCACCCCTGTGCTAGTATCGGTTCAGCCGCAACATCTCGTTCTACACTAACTGGGTCGTATTTGTCATTGCTCTCAGAAAGCTCCCCTTCACTCATCACTGCTACCTCCGTCGTCCTAGTCTGTAAAGGAACCTCGTCAATGGCAGCACATCTATCGGCAGAATCACGCAAGATTACCTCTCTAAGCTCCATTGACCCTACTACTGCTTCTGTCGAGGTGTCGAGGGCCTTCGACTCCCCCATCTGAGTCGACGCCGCCGTCTGGGTCTTCGCCAGTGATGGAGGCTCTGGCCCACCAGCCGCTGGGCCGGCACTGGGCTTCTTCCTCCACGCGAAGCCCTTTTGAGACGCGGGCATGGTGTGTCGTTGGAATTGGGCCTTCCTCACGGGCTTTCCTGCCGTTGGAATGGAGGGCTCCAGCCCACTACCCAGGCCCACTCTCGTCCCCGTAGCTTCTTTACCCAAAACGCAGCGTATTAGGCCTTTAACTTTAACAGCCATCTCCTCCAACGCAGCCTGCATATCCCGTAAATCCCTCAGAATTCTTACTTCATTTTGCCCAGACACTCCTCTGCCATCACCCTCACGTCTCTACTCACCTACCGAATCAGAAACTTCACCTGCTCTTTGCAGGTCTACCGAGGTAGAGAGTCTCATAACACGGGGTGTCTGCACTACCTCTTTGTACGACCGAGCCAATGGGAGAGTTACTGTACTTCCCTGTCCACCTCTGTTTCTGACCATCGTCGACAGAGATGTCGTCATTGCTGAACTCCCCCTCCCCTGTGAATCAACTCTGGCTATTCCTTTCAGCACCTCCACCATTTTCCTCCACCCCATTCCATCCTTGTCTTCGGGTATGAGAATATAGCTTCTGCGTCCTCCTCCACCATACACTGCCAAAGCCATGTATGAACCACGTGAATTTGAACATCGTTGGGCTGTGAGACCTCTATCCCCTTCCCTTCGAGTAGAATAGAATCCTTTGTTTCCAGATTTCAGACAAGCCTCCAGTGAGTTAACCACCCAACGAGTACTCTCTACACCCAACCATAAACAGCTTACACCTTTCCATCCTTTCTCAGTAATACACACCTTACCCCCATCTCTTCTCACCTCAAAGACCTTTGACTCAATAACTAAGCTACTAGTAGGAATCATCTCCAAGCTAAAAGACTAATCCACCATCAACAGCACACAGACACCATTGACAACTAAGATGTACGGAGAGAAAACCACACACAGACTCGAATTTTATTTTATTACAAAAATAAAATTGTATGCTAACCATCTATATCTACATCTACTGCTATATTTACAGCCACTATTATTTGTCAATATCGTTGACAGGGAGAAGGGAAGAATTCTGCCAAGGGAAATCATGTTTCTCCATCGTCAAACATGGTTTATTCTGAGCATTGAGAGTCACCCAAGGGCACTAGACTTGAATTGTGGATCTTCATCAACTGCCATCTACCCATTTATGGACCACACCTCGACACCGTTTCCCCACCCCTAAAGCTCTTTATTGAAAAAACATGGGTCAAAAAAAGAGAGACCCATACCAGAATATGTATCATCATTTGGAATATTGCCAGAGGGTTCCTCCACCTTGCTCCATGGGGTCAGGGTTCTTCAGTCAGGCACTCAACTGGGACATAAACTCATTTCCATGGGAAGAAAAGCATGAGGTCTGTTTTCTACTTTGTATTTGTCCTTAGTCTTAAACAGAAAAAATCAATAAACACAAAAAGGGGAATGAATAACAGCATTAGAAATTTAGAAGCATCTCACCACAAGCTTTGTGACCTTGCATTACCGTCTATATATGGATTATCCATCACTTTTCATGGATGTAAATGTCTATCATTTGCAATGCTACTTGGTCATATTTGCCGAGATAAAAAGTACGTATTTTGTTTTTGATAAGTAAGAAATTAATTGAAATCAAGTAATTAGGCATAGCCCAAGTACACAAGAAGTATATAAGAGAAAACAGCAAATTACAAACTAAAGCTGAAAAACAGCATGAAAGTCATTGGGACTAAACCCATCTACTACAAGAACAGAAGCCCAAAGCAACAAAGAATGAAAAAAGAAAGCCCTAATCCCATCCACCAAGCGTTCTCTATTATCGAAACAGCGACCATTCCTCTCATTCCAAATACACCACATAAGGCAAAGAGGAACCATCTTCCAAACAGCCACTATTTGATTATTTCCTTGAATCCCTCTCCAACAGGCCAAAAGATTCACCACACTCTTAGGCATCACCCAAGCAATGCCAAGCTTGGCAAAGACCTCATCCCACAAAGCCCTCGACACATCACAATGAAGAAGAAGATGGTCTGGCGATTCTCCACACCTTTAGCACATAAAGCACCAATCCATTACTACGATACTACGCTTTCTCAGCTTTTCAATAGTAAGGATTTTCCCATTAGAAGCCAACCACCCAAAGAATCGGACCTTTAGAGGCACTTTGCATCTCCAAATATTTTTTCGAGGGGAAAAATCAGTAGAAGGCTGTGACACCAAAACCTTGTATAAAGATCTAACTGAAAGTTTCTTATTACCAAGCTGATTCTATATTAATCTATCCTCCCCTCCAGCTTTTAAGTTTAGAGCATAGAGCAAGCTGTAGAAATCAGTGACGGCCTCCACCTCCCAATCATGAGCGCCCCAAAGCGATTCTAAAGAGGGAAGGGAAAGAAATATTCAAGACCACGTCTCCACACCATAAATCATGCCAAAAACTGATCCCGTTACCCCTACCCACTTCAAATCTGAAATTTTTGTAGAACTCCCCCATCCATTACGAATCAATTTCCATAACCCACTCCATATGCCCCTCTAACTTCATTTGAGCACCAAGCTCCCCAAATACTCCCATATTTGGCATCAATAACAATCATCCAAAGAGTATCCCCTTCTTGATGATACCGCACAACCATTTCTCATTTATACTTGGGAGGTTTGGGGATTAGAAAGCTGAAAAGTAAGTAATTTTTGTTCAGTTGATAATATTACTAGTATTTTTTCTTTAGAAAATTTAAAATCCTTGAGCAGATTGTTTGTCATGGGTGTTAAGGAAAGGGAGCATTGGATGGGGAGTATGCAGTAGAGGTATGCAAGGCAAGAGGTGAAGTGCAGTGAAGTGAAGTATCGGGGCACGGGGAGCATGTGGGAAGCACGAGATTCATTAAGTGGGGGAATTTACTTTAGTGTCCTTACTGTAACGGAATTAACTGTAGATTGAATTGTATAAAGGAATTGTCATGAGAGGAAATAAACACAGAAGGATTTTCATAAATGCAATCTGGATTTCTTGGAGGAGGTGGTTCCTCAAAAACCAGAAGTTCATTTCCTTGATTCTCATTCTCTTTAGATACTTTCTTTCTTGTATTTTTCACGATCTTGGTTGAAGAAGCAGCAGAAGATTCTTGGGTTCTTAACATTGATCTCCTTCATCAAACTCAATGCAAAATCATCCATTCCAATCTGAATCTTGGGAACTAAATGGAAATAAATTGTACTTACAGATTCCACGACCTCGATTGCATGGAAAGTTTCGCTGAAGACAGTTCAAACCTGAAGGCAAACTGCTGAAAGCAGAAAAGAATCAGACATAAGACAAGGTTAAGCATCATTTTAACAATAATCCATATATTTCTACTGGGATTAAGTAATCACTGCTATAATGAGAAAAAGTGCAATGGCAAAAAAAAAACAAGCATTCTCCTTCTGTAAGTGCTCCAATGAAGACAATTGGTTTGGCTATTATATAGGGTATCCACAGCACAAAAATAACGACTCTTAGATGATTTTAAGTATCAAATAGATTCCTTTATTTCTCTCTCTATCTCTCTTTGATGACTATGAAGTTAACTCCATAATAGGGCATCACACTTCCATATAGAAAAAAAGATAAGAGCTAGAATTCTTTTTTTTTTCCAAATCTTAGTTGTTTTATACACCCAATCAGTTTTTTTCATATTCAGTAACAGCAATGTTACAGAATGTTATGTCCTACGTTTATGTCAATCCTTGATTTGCTCCATGTAAGTAGCATCGTTTGTCAAATTCCAACAGTAATGATTTGCTCCATGTAAACTATTTTTCATCTATCTTAACAGTCAGTATTGGGGGGGGGGGGGGGGGGGGAGGACTGTGTTCCAGTTCATGATAGCTAGAGACTGCAATGTGCCCTGTTCGGTAATTTGGAGTAAAATTGAAAAACCCTTGGTAATTCAAAAGTGAAAATTTACTCTCTGTATATCATCTACAAGTTTTTTTGCTAGACAGCACAAAATATTATTTATTTATACTTACTAAAGCAGTATATTGCTCATAGTATATTGTAACGTGGTGTATAAATTGATTTCTAAGGTGATAGCCAATAGGATGAAGAAATTTCTGCCTAGCCTTATATCGGACTCACAATGTGCTTTTGTGCCTGGTTGCTTAATTACTGATAACGTGCTTGTGGCTTATGAATTAATCCATTTTCTGAAAAGGAAGAGAAAGGGTAAGAAAGGCTATATGTCTCTTAAACTCGACATGAGTAAAGCCTACGACCGAGTGGAGTGGGATTTTTTAGAGAAGGTGATTGGTACTATGGGTTTTGATAACAGGTTGGTCAGCTTGATTATGTGTTGTATTAAAACTGCTACTTATTCTGTGCTAGTGAATGGGGAATCTAGAGGGAAGATAGTTCCAAGCAGAGGCTTAAGACAAGGGGACCCGCTGTCCCCTTATCTGTTCTTGTTATGTACAGAAGGGCTAATAGCTTTACTAAAAGCTGCTGCTCTTGACCATGAGCTGACTGGGATCAGAATTTGTAGAGATGCCCCTTTCATAAACCATTTATTGTTTGCCGATGACTCAGTCATTTTCTGTAAAGCAGATGTGGGGGCAAACAAGATTATCCAAACCTTATTGGAGAGATACGAGCTGGCCTCGGGCCAGAAAATCAATAAGGAAAAAACCGCCATGGTTTTTTCAAGGAATGTTCCCAGTGGAAGAAAGCAAGAGTTATTGCAGTTATGGGGAGTTCAAGGGGCTGAACCGTTTGAAAAATACCTAGGATTACCCCCTGCTGTGGGTAGATCTAAATCTAAGGCCTTTTCAGAAATCAAGCAAAGAGTGTGGAGGAAATTGCAAAACTGGAAAGAGCAGTTATTATCACAAGGGGGGAGAGAAATTCTGATAAAAGCAGTTGCCATGTCCATCCCAACCTACTCGATGAGTTGTTTCCTTTTACCAGCGGGTTTATGCACTGAACTAGAAGCTATGATGGCCAGATTTTGGTGGGGTCAGAAGGGTAAAGAAAGGAAGATACATTGGCTAAGCTGGCAAAAAATGTGTGAACCAAAGGGAAAGGGAGGTCTTGGTTTTAAATCTCTACATGATTTCAATTTGGCTTTATTAGCTAAACAGAGTTGGCGCATCTTACAAGAAACTGACTCCTTGTTGTGTAAGATCTATAAAGCTAGATATTTCCCTGCTGGTTCTTTTTTAGATGCTGGGTTAGGAAGAAATCCCTCCTTTGCATGGCGAGGCCTTTGGGAAGCTAAGAAACTATTGAAGCATGGCTGTGTTTGGAAGATTGGGGATGGGAAGACTGCCAAACTATGGAAAGATCCGTGGATACCACCTGGTTACCAAGCACTGATGCAGGAGAATATTGATCTTAGAGATGACTTCCAAGAAGCCTGTGTGGCTAGCCTTATTGATACACAATCTAGAGGGTGGAATGTGGCACTGTTAAGGGGTCTCTTCAATCAAAACATAGTTGCAGATATCTTAAAGGTGCCACTCCTTTTCAGTGAACAACCTCATCAATGGATTTGGTCACAAGAGCGGAGTGGAAAGTTTAGTGTACGAAGCTGTTACAGGCTAGCTATGAAGAGGAAATATGGTAATGCAGGGGAGTGTTCAAACTCAGACCAGCAGCAGAAATTCTGGAAGGCCTTGTGGAAAATGAAGATCCCGAATAAAATAAAAATTTTCGCTTGGAGGGCATGTAGGGAGGGATTACCCTCAAAACAGAATTTGTATAATAGGAAAGTCTTAACAGATACTTCTTGTTGTTTCTGCAAGGAAGGGGTGGAAAACCTTGCTCATGCCTTATTCTACTGTCAGACCATCTTTCCTTCATGGATCTCGTATATGCCTGTTATGCAATCCCTTGACAGAAATCTGAATGTTATGCAGGTGGCTATGAAGGTCCTTGAGAAGGGTAAGGAAGGTGAGTTAGCTTCTATGTTCAGCCTTGCTTGGGGTCTTTGGTGGAGAAGGAACCAGATGGTGCACGAGCAGAAGAATATAGAAGTGAAACAGGTAATTGATAATGCATTATCAGTACTCAATTCTTTTAAGGATCTAAGGCTGCTTCCAAGGTCTATGATTCGGGATTTCTATGAATGGAAACCTCCTCCCATGGGTTGGTTAAAAGTCAATGTTGATGGTGCTGTGTTTGGGGATATCCACAAAACTGGGGTGGGTTTAGTGCTGCGCAATGAGAAGGGGAATGTCCTCTGGGCAGCTACCAAGGTTGAAGAGGAAGGGATTAATGTTGAAGCTACTGAACTGCTGGCCATTCTCAGAGCCTTGCAAATGTGTGCGGGTACGGGTATTCATAAATTAATAGTGGAATCCGATTGCTTGGTGGCAGTGCAAGTGTTGAACGCAGAGTTTGAAGCTGCAGCGATGCTGGAGGCTCTAGTTCTTGAGATTAGAAAGCTTCAAGCTTTATTTACTGAATGCCAAATACAGCATGTTTATAGAGAAGGAAATGGGGTAGCCCACAAGCTTGCCCGTTATGCATGGAATGTTGAGAATACCACAATGTGGTTTGATTGTTTTCCAGACTTTATCTCTCAAGCCATGTGGCTTGATAAATGTCTGTAAACTCTATCTTATATTAATGGAATGTTTCTCTATTATCAAAAAAAAAAAAAAGAATTGACTTATAATAATGTTTTCACGAAACTGCAAGAAAATATCTATCAGAACAAATAAGTATATTGAAAACCTCAATAATACTGCTTACAGAGTGACTAGCCATAATTGGAAAGACATCCACAGCAAGTGCAGAATAAGACAACATTGTAGTTGAAGTGCAAAGTAACTATTTACCATGGAAGACTCGTGCAGTACAAGTAAAAAACAACAGAGAATCACCTGTTGTTTGAACTTCTAATTGTGAAGTTGTTGGCAACTAAGTTACTGCATATTACATCCCATGAAAAACAAAAGTTAGTTCCACAAACATTTAAATGGATGCAGAATAAAAGACCATGTAGAAAATACAACTCTTTGGAATCGTTATTAAGAAGAAATAAGTTATTCCAGAACTAGAAGATGCTATTGAAAAAAAGGCACATAGACGTATTAAGTACCACAACTGGAAAACAAAGGAATAAGTAACAGTAAACATACAGTTGTAAATTTTCTTCATTGGCCCAAGAAGGAAAGCTCCCAACTAAATTATTGTATGACAAATCTCTGCAAGCAAAAATATAAGAGAACATAAGCACATTCAAGTAAATTAGACTTTCAGAGATTAGTCAACCCATCAAATGTTTTTCTTATAAGACACCACAGGAATTCAGATCTAAAACCTTTATTTATGCATATTTCCTTATATACGTACGCAAGTTGGTCATACAAAAGGGATATCCAAACTTTCATATATATATATATATATATATAGATATCCAAACTTTTATAATGCAAAGAATTTCAAGACAACCAATAGAATATGCTTAAAGAAAAGTTCAACGAAGAGATACTTCGAAACAGATGTAACCTATTGCTTTAAAACAAACAGAGAAAGCCAATTTGATGTTAAAGTTTTCAGTCGAACTAACTGACTATTTCACCTTACAATTTTATATTGAAAACCAGTCACATTCTTTTTACGTTTCACCTTTCTTTCTTTTTTCTTGGTTTTTTATAAAGGTCATTAACCAAAAAGAATAATAGGCCCCAAGAGAGCTAATATCATCACATGAAATTGCTTTTGGTGCACATCTATATTCATAACCGATCTCTCAAAGTGTAAAATTATCTTCTTTTGTACTTGTGTTTTTCTACATAGCTATTATTATTATAACTTCACCATAGAACAGCCAAAAGGAGCACAGTGGCAAGAAGATGTCCATATTTAGATATGAACCTAAAAAGTTACATAATTTTCCGAATCACCTTAAAAGGTCATGTCTCCTAAAAAAATTAGCAACTTTCTAATGTCTCGCCTTAAAAGCACACGTCTTCAAAGAAAATTAGATATATCTACTTAAAATCTAGGATTATGTACAATGAGAATAGGGGTTTGGAATTAGACAAAGGTACGAAAAATATAATTCTTTTCCCCTGTCAACCTTCTATCATATAAAGTATAAATTTGGCCTAACATTCATCATAATGATATTGTCTTGAAAGCCATATTAACACTACAAAGAAGGAGGTTTGGGAATTCGGAATTTGAAATCTTTCGACAAAGCTTTGCTTGGCAAATGGTTATACAGATATCACCATGAACGGGAGGTCTTGTGGCGAACCTTCATTGCTTTGAAGCATGGGGAATCAACTGGAGGATGGTGTTCTAATGAGGTGAGTGGGCCTCATGGAGTGGGGTTATGGAAACATATAAGAAGAGGGTGGGACACATAAGCAGCACATACTCGCTTCAATGTTGGAAACGGATTGAAGGTAAAATTTTGGCGTGATGTATGGTGCGGCGATCGGGCACTCAAGGAAGTTTCTCCTCAAGTTTATGGCTTAGCAAGAAGGAAAGAAGCATCAATTGCAGATTTATTTATCATCTCCAATGGCCTTCCCCAATGGAATATTACTTTCCTTATAGATGCACAAGACTAGGAAATGGATGACTTTTTGGCATTCTCTGACCTTGTGTACTCCACTCGTTTGTTGGGGGGAGGTGAGGACAAGATCTATTGGTGCCCCTCTAAGAAGGGAATATGCACAGCCTGCTCTTTCTACCAAACCATGACCATGCACAACACAGATCCATTCCCATGGAAGAGCATCTGGAAGACAAAGGCACCTCTAAAGGCAGCAATTTTTGTATGGACAGCTTCTTTGAGAAAGATTCTTACTATGGACAACTTGAGGAAACATCGTATTATAGTTATGGAATGGTGCTATATGTGCAAGAAGGGCGGAGAGTCCATTGACCACCTACTACTATATTGTGAGATTGTCATGACCTTGTGGAATGAAGTCTTTGCTCGATTGAGGTTAGCTTGGGTGATGCCGAAAAGGCTATGTGACCTTCTAGCTTCTTGGAGAGGTATTCAGGGTAACTCTCAAATTGCATCTATATGGAAGATGAGAACTATATGTCTATGGTGGTGCATTTGGAGGGAGTGGAATGCAAGAAGCTTTGAAGACCGAGACTGATCGATGGATGAGCTTAGAAATCTGTTTTTCAATACTTTACTCCATTGGTCGATTGTAATTGATTTCCATGGCATGAAATTTCATGAATTCCTTGTATCTTTAAATTAGGATGCCTAGGCATTGCTCTTGTATATGTCCCATATACTTGGGCTTATGCCTACTCTTTTGATCAATAAAATTTGTTTACCGATAAAAAATGAAACACTACAAGTTTGGAGAACAGTTCCTTTTATGCTGATAGAAATAGAAATGGATGATCGAAAATCATGAAAACTAATCCCATTGAATACAGTAGCAGAAGCCCAAAGGAATAAAGAATGGAAAAAGAAACGTCTAGTATCATTCAAAGAGCGTTCCCGGCCTTCAAAACTCCAGTCATTCCTTTTAAACTAATGCACCATATGAGACATAAAGGGATAATTTTCCACAGCAGCAAGTTGGGGGTCCCTTGAAAGCACCTCCAACAAGCAAGAAGATCCACCACCCTTATAGGCATCACCCATGCAAGTCCAATCCTGCTGAAAATATTGTCCCATAATGCTCGTCACCTCACAGTGGAGTAGTAAATGACCCACAGATTCACCACATCTTTTACACATATGGCACCAATCTGTGACATTAAGCCACACTTCCTAAGATTGCCAATGGTTAGAGACTCAGAAGTCTCTCAAGGGAAGCAATCCAAACAAAGAAAGCAACCTTGGAAGGCACCTTATACCTCCAAATGCAATTCCAAGGAAATAGATTATGATTCTGACATGCCAAAATCTGGTAAATGGATAGAACAGTGAACTTTTTGTTCCCAGTATGAATCCAAAGCATCCTGTCAACCTCAACACTACCAATACTCATAGTGTGCAGCAAGCAGAAAAATTCAGAGATAACCCCAATCTTGGGCGGCTCTAAGAAAAAGAATATTCCACAGTAAAGAACCACTAGGTCGTCCCAAAAATTCGCCACCAAAGCCTGCAGATCATATGAAATCCGAAGAAAGGCATGAAACACAATCTTGAGAGCTTTATCAGCACATATAGTGTCATGCCAAAATCTGACCCAGGAACCTTAACCGATCCCACATCTAATATGACTGACAAACTCAACCAACCATTCCTAATATTTTTCCACAACTCCACACCATACACGCCTCTCACTTCATTAAAACACCAACCACCCCAAGCACTCACACTTTTGCAATCAATAACGACCCTCCAGAATGATACCCCTTCCTAATGGTACCACCATAACCACTTCCCAAGAAGGGCCTCATTAAAAAACCTCAACTTAGGAACCCCCAACCCTCCGCTAGAAATTCAGGGGCAAAATCTATCCCAACAAATCAAGTGGAACTTGGCTTCCTTGCCAATTCCAGGAAAGCACAAAAGATCTTCTTTATTTGATAAGCCACACCTGCAGGTAGGGGAAATAAAGAAAAGTATATAGGGAGATTTGAAAGAACAATCTTAATTAATGTAATTCTTCCCCCTTTTGACAAATAAAACCTTTTTCCAACCAGCCAACCTTTTCACTATCTTCACAATCATGTCATTCCAATAGATTTCACCTTGAAAGCAGCCCCCAAGGGAAGACCAAGGTATTTCAAGAGAAAAAAGATATCTTACATCCCAATATATTTGCCAAGCTTCTAATATTCTGCACTAAACCCACCGGGACCATTTAGGACTTTGCAAGATTCACCTTTAGGCCAAAAATAATTTCAAAGCAAAGCAAGAAAGCCTTCAATATTTAACATGGTCATCATCTGCCTCACAAAAAAGCAGTGTATCATCTACAAAAAGAAGATGGGACACAATGACAAACCCATAATCAGATGAACCCAACAAAAATCCTTAAGGGAATCCACCTCCAATAGCAGCCCCCAACATCCGACTTAGGGCATCCATAACAGTAACAAAGAGGAAATGAGACAACAGATTCCCTTGTCTCAATTCATGGGAGCTGTTAAAGAAGCCAACTGGAGAGCCATTCACCAAGATTGAGAAGTGGGCAGTGGAGACAAAATGCTTGATCCATTTACACCACCTCTCCCCGAAGCCACACCTCCCAAGAAAATAAAATTAAAAGACCTAAAAATTAAACCTATAGAGACATCGGCTGGCTCTCATTCAGTGATACAATGTATTGAAAAAGAAATAGAATGAGTACAAGCTTAATAACTTCTAGACAATGTTGCTAGTCAAAGATAAATACGATGATTGACATTTCCCATCACGACCCAATTCTTTTGTTTGCTTGTGCATGTGTTACCTATTCAAAATACGAGATTCAAGAGAATGAGTATGCGATTCAGAAATTTGCCTATTCCAATTATGACCAATGGATTTGAAGCTGCAATTCCCCTTTTTAGACGGGTCAGTTTGCCCAAAACTTTGTATACCAAGTTCAGTTTCTGATGCAATTTACTTTAGGTGGTCGTCCAAACACTAGTTGTAGGAACTGTGCTATTGATTTAATGACAATGACAAAACACAGAGTACTGATTTTTCGAGTCCTAGCCTAGTAAGCCCATACCTGTATAGAGTAGATCATTCAACACTAACAATGCAAACCTATTTTTGACCAATTTTCCTAATTTCATAAATTAGAATGATACATATAAGGATATTACAAAGCCATCAAAATGAACAAACAGCATGTTCAATAACAAAGATATATTCTTTGTTCAATAAACAAGACTTCAAAATGGACAAACAACACGTTAGATAATCAAATACAAATCACATCAATCCAAGCTTGAGTTTGTATTGGAATTTAGATTCATGCAAAGTATATATTAATATTATGTGCATGCAAACACATATTATATGCTCATATATATTACAATCAAAACCGTTTCACATACTGTCCAAGCAAAATAGAGTCAATCAATATTAGTGGCACCTAACTAAAAATAAAGATTTAAACAAGTGTGATTTGCATAGAAAAAATATTCATTTATTATGACAAATAAAGAAAATTTAAAAAAATATTGATTGGCCACCTCGTAATTACTAGACCATCATGCTGTTATAATTCACGAGACACCTACTGGAGGGGAAATGAGTGTACGATTTTTTAAGGGATTGATTCACAACGGCAAAATCTTTTACTATGGCTTGGAATGGAATCATAGCCCGCCTTGCTCTCTCTCTCTCTCTCTCTCTCCCCCCCCCCCCCCCCCTTTTTCCCTCCACCACTAGACAAGCGGTTTAAATATCTTTAAATTTTAATGAAAAGAAAGATGACCTCTACTCAAAAAAGAAAAAAAGCTTAAGTCTTACTTTCATAGGAAACATAAATTGTTGCAAACAAACTATTAGATGTACTTACATATTGAGAAGAGTTCCACTTTTTGACGTTGGAAGGGTACCGTTTAACTTATTGTTTCCAAGAAACCTACACGCGAGGCAACAAAACACACTTCAATATATGAGGGATACATGTCAGGAGAGAACATCGTACAATTGAGCAGATAGTTTATTACAGGTGAGACAGAGAACTCATCCTAAAAAGTGAGTCTGGAACTTGTCCAGTTATGTTGTTGAAGCTCAAATCCCTTACAAAATAAAGACAAAAGGACTACTATTATACTGTTGTTTAGATAAGAAAATTAGCTGACATAACATAAAATCAAATAATAAATTTGGAAAACACAAATAAAGCCCACACCTAATATCCAACGCCCCCCCCCCCCCAAAAAAAAAAAACAAAAAGGAAAAGGTTGCAAAGAGAAATGATAAAAACACAAAAGCACTGTACTGACCTTGGATTCACAATGACCAACCCTATAGGGAGAATTTTAAATGCCATACAACATAACCTGGTAAATATATTGCTTCATCCATATTAACTAAACATATTCTATTATAATTAAGCTATTTATATATGTTCCCTTCAGGTTGAGGTTATTAACATATTGACACCCCTCCCAAATAGTCATCCATCAAAATGTATAACTTACAGCTGCCACAAGCTTTCGTATTCTCCAATATTTGCTGGAATTGAATCAGAAATATTGTTATTCCTTAAAATTCTGCAATAAATGTAACCAAGCTGTTAATTACTTTCCAGAAGAGCTACAAGTATAACAAGGAAAACAGCAACAATATGTTAGTGTCATGTAAACACACCCACAATGGAGAAAAAGAACATGAAACAGAAACGAATTTATGTTGTCTGGCAAAATTCATATGTCCATGGTAGAAGAAAATATCAAAACCTCATGATATCAAATTGAGGATTACCAAGCTCTCAACCTCGCTCTTCTCTCTCACTTTCTGATACAACAGTAGCAGCACCAAGGCCTCACTGTCCAGCCTGGCCCATGGCTAAAGCCATAGGCCATTCGGCTTCCGGTAAAGTCCCCTTTGCAGTACTCAAAAAAGTGTCCAGTCAAAAATACATTATGCCTCACAACATTAAAAAACAGTTAATTATAAGATGGAACTCTTACAAGATTGCCAGAGACTTCATCTCCCTAATGAATGCTAATGAAGAACTGCCATTAGATATATCACTTATTCTCCTACATTAAAAGCATACAAGGGATAATCAGCCTCAAAGATCTGCAACATATAAACAACATTCTGAATACACATTTGCTTCGTAAAATTTAGCCCGCATCTGTTTTTGTCCCTGAAATGTAAGAAGTACTAATTTTATGCCTTGAGGTTTTAAAAGCTAGCAATGCCATCTTTGTTTCATTGTACATGAATTGGAAGCCATATATGAGTGGTAGAAGGATGATGAAACATTGTTATAATCTAAGAGATAGTATTACTGCCTACTAGTTTTTTCAAGGATCCAATCGAAACTTCCATTTTCAGGGATGAAAATTGATTCTTTGGCTAAATTTTAGTGGACAAAAGTGGAATTCAACCTGAAGAAAATACTGATAGATGTAGGCACTCACAAGTCTGTCAGAGAAGTTAAATTGGAAAATGAAGGTGGTATCAAACCTTCAAAAAGGTTTCCTTGAAGCCTCCTACAAAAACATTCAGAAATAGCACATTGCAAACTGCAAACAAAAAAACTTCATGTGCAACAGACAAGTATAGCCTACATTTTTCTATATTTTAACAGTTTTTCAGTCAGCGTATGCATTGTATTGGAAGCCTAGCTTGTCTTTTAAGTGTGACTCAACAAAAGTAAAAAGAAAAGAACTAATGATACCGTCTTACAAGGTTTTAAGTGCTGACCAATTCCCTATGAAGTTAGGTATCTGACCAGTGAGTTCATTGTTCGATCCCAGCCTGTGACAAACAGAAGATGTTTTCAAAAAGGAAACATACTCAGATTTTACATGTTTTTCAACTGGTTTAATTATCTTACATTATATACAGATTCTGTAGATTAGCAAATGTTTGTGGAATCTCACCACTAACTCCAGAACTATCAAAATACCTGTCAAGACAAATAAAAAATAAAAAAATTCTGTTGCAATCTGATATTCATTACTTTTATAAGTCAAACATAATTAATAGTCGTCAATGGTAATTGATAAGTGCAAACAACCATAAAACAATGGTTTACAGTGGTTATCAAAGAGATAAATCTGCCAGCCATCACTAGTTGTTACTGATGACCATAAAGGTGATTCTGCTACACTGTTCAGATTTAGTTTGGACGGTGGGATATCTAAATCATTACTTATCTGAATATAACCATTACTCTACAATATAACTTGCAGTCAGAGCTAAAAGAAATATTGAAATTGTATCCACTATACAGTTATCTGATGGCTTACTCAAGACTAAAGGCATAACCACACATACTGCTCGTTTATTGTCCATGAAAACAAACAATCCGTTCTTAAACATGGCTAGGAGCAGCAGTCCAGGTATGAATTTGAGTCCTGCATGCTAAGGATTTGCATACATTGCCTATGCCATCCATTTGGGATTTCTAATTTATGACCAGTTTGTATTTTTGCTTCAGATTTTTCTAATTCAATATCATGGAGGAATCCAGGTAGAGGCAATTCAAACCACTATTTGACCTTATTTGAAGTGGAGAGCATGATTATTTTGACAGTTACAATATCATTCTTTTTTTATAGAAAACTGAAACCGTCATTTTCTTTAATTGAAAGGAGGCTTTATGAATATTGGGAAGATGGCTCCCTTGTGCTTGAGACGAAAGTATTTAGAAGTAGCAAAACCCCTGAATTTTGAAGAGTGCAAAAGAATGTTACTAGAGTTAGAAAACTCTATGGTCAGATTGTTCTATGAGGGGGACAAAGGCCCAGAACAACAATACTCCAACATATGAGTGGCTATTTTGTCATACCAAAGTCCTAGGTTCTAAGTTCAGTTTGAACTTCAACTAGGGCCCATGGGCCAGATTTGTCTTATTGGATTAAAATTCTACAATTTAATATTTTATATTATTATTGTTTGGTTGTTTGAATTTTTGAATTTTTATTTCACATGGTAGTTAGTGGGTTTTGATAGTGGGCCTACTGCCCAGCCCACTAGGCTGCTTGTGGCACCAGCTTGGTGCCCATGTAAATTTAAAATATTTGACTTATAAATATGGAATGTTTACCCACACAAAAGTAAAGTTTTGTGCAGATTCACAAGGCTGGTAATAGTCCTAAGCTCTCAGACTTTCCTTAATTAAATAAGGAAGTTTAATTGCTGGAAATAGGACTTGGGAAGTTTCCTAACTGTTGGAGAGTAGGATTTCGAGTTTCCTGGCTCAATTAGGCAAGATTTTTATTCTTATTAACACAGGAAACAATTAGGGTAGTTTGACTGATTGGTGGCTGGAATACTACTTGGAAATTTCCAATTAAGAGGCTGTCAAGATTGTTTAGAACTAATCAGGAAAGAAGTTGACTTTAGAAATAGCTGTACAACCAGCATTAAAAGCTCCAGCAATCAATGCCAACCCATAACAGCAAGTACAGGAGATATTGTCAGCGGGATATGTGCTGGCCAGACAACATACGAGTTCCCTTCTTTAGGTGTAGCTATATGGAATGTATTTATAGCTGTATAGATTTTGTAATTAGTCCTAGCTTCCTTATTTAGATAGATTCTGTATTTAGTCATAGCTTTCCTTATTTAGATAAATTTTGTTACTGTAAATGGCTTGATTATAGCCTTGTAATATGCACGGCAGTGCCTATATTATGAAAGGAAATCCTCACAAAGGAGGTATTCAATCCAATTTGACATGGTTTCAGAGCTATCACTTAGACATAGTTTCGGTTCTTTCTAATGAGAAATTTTTTTTTCCCACCGGTGGGTGATAGTTTTAATACTGTTGGCACCTTCTGTGAGTTCTTTGGGGGCTGCGACATTTTCTTTACTTGGTGGGTGACAGCTTTTTGATACTGTCAGCACTGTCTGGGCGTTTTTTGGTGGGTATTGGGCTGCGATAGTTCTTGGACATCAGACTGGGCTCTCAGTTCTCTTGTTTGTGGGTTGTCAGCAAGTTCTCTGCAGATTTTTTGTGTTGTCGGCAATTTCCGTGAATTTTTTTGGCTGTTGGCACTCTTGTCTTGGCTGGGTGTGGTTCTGTCGGCACATTCTGTGGAGTTTGGCTAGGATTCTGTCAGCACAGTCTGTGGTGATTGGGCAGGTATTTTTTTGGCTGGACTTGTGTTTTTTTTCTCTCTTATGGGCATCATGTCTTCCAATTCATTTGCCGTGAAATTCATGAGTAAGAACTATTCTGCCTGAGAATTTCAATTTCATTTATTTGTTATGGGAAAAGAGTTATGGGGTCATATGGATGAGAATGATCCCGCTCCTATTGAGCTTCCTAAGTTGGCTCAGCGGAATATCAAAAATGCTAGGGTGTTGATCCTCTTATTGTTCTTAATCTGAGGCCATATAAGATTGTTAAATCTATGTGGGAGTACTTTAGGAAAGTGTATAATCAGGACAATTATGCCCGACATTTTTAGTTGGAGTACGAGATCACCAGTTACACTCAGGGCGATCTCTCCATTCAAGATTATTTTTTTAGGTTTAATAATCTTTGGGGAGAATTTATTGACATGATTTATGCCCAACTACCGGAAGAATCTCTCTTTATTGTGCAGGAAGTTCATGAACAAAGCAAGCGAGATCAGTTTTTAATGAAGTTACGACCTGAATTTGAGGCCACTTGCTCCAATTTGATGAACCATAATTCATTGCCTTCTTTGGATGTTCGTTTTGGGGAATTAATTTGTGAAGAGCAGCATCTTGCCACCTAGGCAACTTACCAGCAAGACAAAATTATACCAAATGTAGTGGCTTATGCGGCTCACGGGAAAGGCAAGGGACGAGACATGTGGAAAGTTCAATGTTTCATCTGCAAGGAATACGGACATATTGCTGCCCACTGTGCGAGGAAATCTTTCAACTGCTGTAAGAGGCCAGGGCATATTATAAAAGAATGTCTTATTCATCCCCAGAATTGTCAGGCTAATGCTTATCAAGCCACTGTGGGTCCCTCTACTTCCGCTAATTCTGCTATTGTTGGTGCTTCATCTGCTCTGACTTTTGAGATGATCCTACAGATGATTATTTCAACATTTTCAGCCTATGGCCGTAAGGTAATGGTTCACTACCATCCTTATCTTGGCTTGTTGATTCTGGTGCGTCTAATCACATGACTAGTTCTTTCGATACTCTTAACAATATTCGGAATTTTAATGGATCGTCGCATATTCAGATTGCTAATGGTAGTTAGTTACCTATTCATGCTATTGGTGATGTTAACTCCACAGTTAGAGATGTTTCTGTATCTCCTGAGCTTTCCACTAGTCTCATATTAGTCGGCTAATTGGTTGATAACAACTGTGATGTTTGTTTTTCTCATGATGGTTGTCTTGTGCAGGATAAGGTGTCAGGGAAGATACTCACAAAGGGGCCTAAAGTTGGACGATTGTTTCCTCTGCATTTTTCCATTCTTGCTATTATTTCTTTAGCTTGTAACACTGTAAACAATAAGGGTGAAGTATGGCACAAACGGTTGGGTCATCCTAACTCTGTTGTTTTATCTCATTTAGTAAACTCTGGTTTGTTGGGCAACAAAGATTTCATCTCATCTTTCCTTTGATTGCTCCACATGCAAATTAGGTAAAAGTAAGTCCCTTTCATTTCCCTCTCATGGTAGTCATGCTAAACAGTGTTTTGATTTGATTCATAGTGATGTGTGGGGAATTTCTCAAGTTATTTCACATGTGAATTATAAATACTTCATTACTTTCATTGATGATTATACCAAGTATACCTGGATTTATTTTCTACGTTCTAAATCTCAGGTTTTATCTGTCTTTCAACAATTCATCACCTATGTTGAGACTCAATTTTCTTTAGGGATCAAAACTTGAAGATCTAATTCAGATGCAAATATATGTCTCGTGAGTTTCATGATTTTCTCTAACAAAAAGGCATTGTTTCTCAGTGCTTTGTCCTTATACACCTCAGCAAAATGGTGTTGTTGAACATAAAATTGACATTTGTTGGATTTTGTTCGTACGTTATTGCTTCAATCCTCTGTTCCACCTAAATTCTGGGTCGAAGTCTTGTCTATGGCAGGTTATTTAATTAATAGATTGCCTTCCAGTATCTTGAATTTTGACACTCCTTACTTTCGTCTTTATCATCAGCATCCTTGTTATCTTGATATGCATTCTTTTGGTTGTGTTTGTTTTATTCATTTGCTATCCCATGAACGTCCTAAATTATTTGCTCAATCTGTTAAGTGCGCCTTTATTGGTTATAGTGTTTCTCACAAAGGCTATGTCTGCTATGATCCATGCTCTAACAGATTTCCTATTTCCCGTCATGTTGTTTTCGTTGAAAATCAGACGTTCTTTTCCACTCATGTTGAGTTTTTACTTGAGATGCATGTTTTGCCGCATTTTGATGACTTGACTATTTCCCCTGATATGATAGGTTTTCACATTAACGGTGTGAAAGTCAACGCGAACAACTTTGCCCCGTCCTAAGCCCGATTTTCCATCTGACCCTGCTCAAACTGTCTCTTTTACAGGTGATCCGGACTCCCATATAGTTCCTCAACGTTCGACCAGAGAACCTCATCCCCCTGATTGGTATGGTTTTTCACATACTTCTCTCCATGCTACTTTGTCTTCCATTCCCATTCCGTCAGGTTATTCCATGGCTGTTAAACATGAATGTTGGCGTGAGGAGATGGCTGAAGAACTTCAGGCTCTCCAGGACAACCACACATGGAACATTGTTCCTTGTCCTACTACAGTTAAAGCTATCGGTTGCAAGTGAGTTTACTCGATTAAGCTACGTTTTGAAGGGACTCTGGATCGGTATGAGGAGGGTGATCTATGATGAGACTTTTGCTCTGGTTGCCAAGATGACTATGGTGCAAACTGTCCTTTCTGTTGCTACCTCCCAAGGTTGGCCCCTTCATCAAATGTATGTCAAATATGCTTTTCTTCACGGTGACCTCAAAGAAGAGATCTACATGAACATTCCACCTGGTTAGCCATCTTCTTCTTCCTTGGATGTCTGTATTGAAATGCTCGTTATATGAGTTGAAACAAGCTCCCCAAGCATGGTTTGATAAATTCAGATCCACCTTGCTCTAGCTTTCCTTTAAGCAGAGTCAATATGACTCCTCTTTGTTTCTCTACGAGACATCCACTGGTATTGTTCTTCTTCTAGTTTATGTTGATGATATTGTTATTACTGGAACGGATTCCACCTTGATTACTCAAGTGCAGCAGCATCTTCAAGCCTCGTTTGATATGAAGGATCTTGGTCCTCTTATGTACTTCTCGGGATTGGAAGTTCATACAGATCCATTCGGCATTTTATGAATCAATATAAATACACTCAGGGTTTTATTACTTTGGCTAGCCTTCAAGATACTTCTTATGTGGATACTCCTCTGGAAGTAAACATGAAGTATCGTCGTGAGGAGGGTGATCTCCTTTCCAACCCTACTGTGTTTCGACAGTTAGTGGGTAGCCTGAACTATTTGACTATTACTCAACCTGATATTTCATTTGTTGTCTAGCAGGTTAGTCAGTTCATGCAGGCTCCACGTCATCTACATTTAGCTTCTGTTCATCGCATTATTAAATATCTTCGAGGGTTCCCTAGTCGTGGTTTGTTCTTCCCCTCTAATACTCCTTTTCGCCTTGTTGCTTACAGTGATACTAATTGGGCCGGATGTCCAAATACGCAACGATCTAACATAGGTTGGTGCATGTTTCTTGGTGACTCTTAGATCTCTTGGAAGAGTAAGAAACAAGATCGTGTCTCTAAATCTTCCACTGAATCCGAATACCGTGCGATGTCGGCTGCTTATTCTGAGATTCCCTGGCTTCGTGGGCTCCTAGCTGAGATTGGTTATGCTCAGCCAGATCCTACTCCTCTCCATGCTGACAATACTAGTACCATTCAGATTGCTGTCAATTCCCTTTTTCATGAACGTACAAAACACATTGAGGTGGACTGTCATTCCATTCGGGAAGTCTTGGACTCTCGTATTATTTCTCTCCCTCATATTTCCACTGACCTCCAGATAGCTGATGTGCTTACAAAGGCCGTGACACGACAACCTCATCAATTTCTTGTAGGCAAATTGAAACTTCTTGACCGACCAGCATCAATTTGAAGGGGGATGTCAGCGGGATATGTGTTGGCCAGACAACATACGACTTCCCTTCTTCAGGCAGACAACATACGACTTCCCTTCTTTAGGTGTACCTATATGGAATGTATTTATAGCTGTACAAATTTTGTAATTAGTCCTAACTATCAAAGGAAATGTTTTCTGCAGTCCTCTAAATAGGATATGTTTTCTTATAGTTATCTTGTATTTAAATTACTCTTGTATTTAAATTACTTATTTGGATAAAATCAGTTAGTCCGTCAGTTAGTTAGTCAGTTAGTCAGTTGGAGATTTTATCCAAATCCTATCTTTGTAACCTCAGAACTATTTGTCTATTTAAATGAGAAGAATACCTCAAGAGGGTACGCGGCATTATTGACACTAACTTCCTTATTTCGACAGATTTTGTATTTAGTCATAACTTTCTTATTTAGACAGATTTTGTTGCTGTATATGGCTTGATTATAGCCTTGTAATATGCACGGCAGTGCCTATATTGTCACTAAGATAGGATTTAAATATTGTAACATTAAAATAATCATAACACTAGCTGTTGTAAATAGTCATAAAGCTAGGAAACCTGGAAACATGAAATCCTGAAACATGGAACCAAGAAACACGCCAAGAAACACACCAGTAAATCTGGCCAGAATAGATGGCAGGAAATCTGGCACTTATGTAAATCTCTACTCTATATATTAATGTACAAACCCTATGGAAAGGGTATTCAGACCAATTTTGACATGGTATCAAAGCCCCTCTGATTTCAGTCGTATTGGTCTTAATCACAGAGTGCGATTTCTCATCGCTATTCTTGGGAGAATTTTTTTCTAGCAAGTTCTTTCTTGCTCTTAGTGGGTTTCTATGGGATTTCTCTCGAACAACATCTCTCGCACAACATCTACTCAAGGGTAAAGTGTGTTCATTTTCGGGTTGAGTATTCTCTCCCACGTCCATGGTTTCCGAGTTGTGGGCTCGTCATCGTGGTGGCTATCGGCAGTTGCAAGTGGTGCTTCTGTGCCATTCGGCACTTTCTGTGGTGACTGACGATGTAAGTGGATGGCTTGAGGTTGTCGGCAGGTTCTGTGGGGAGCTGAGTGGTGGTCGACCACTTATGGGTTGGCTAACGACGGGGCTTGAGTGGTGGTGGCGGCTCTCTCTGAGGTTCTCGGTGCTCTCTGTGGGTGGTTGTGTGCTCATCGGCGACTTCTGTGGCAGTCGGCAACTCCGTGGGTGGCTGGGCTCCTTTTGGGTGCTTGACGAAGGTCTGTGCAGTATGGGCTCTGTGTTGAGTCGATATCTGTGGTTGAGTGGGCTGAAATAGAGAGAAGGTAATTTTAAGTGGGTTTCTCATTTTTGCTGGAGAAATTTTTTAAGCGGGCCGAAATTAATCTAGGCCGAAATTAAGTGGGTTTCTCATTTTTAAGTGGGCCAAAATTAATCTGGGCCTTAATTTCTGGTGGAGAAATTTTTTTAAAAAATCTGATTGAGTTTGGACCCCTTATTATTTGGATTTGGCCTGCTTTGAGTTAGACTGTCATTTATTTGATTGGGGATTATTTGGTTCTTTAGTGCATTTCATTATGTCTATTGAAAATACTATTGTACGATTTACTGGAAAGAATTTTCCTACGTAGGAATTTCAGTTTAAGATATTTTTGAAAGGAAAAGAATTATCAAATCATATTGATAGTTTTGCTAAGATTCCCACTGATGCAAAGGAACTAGCTCAATGGGAGGTCAAGGATGCTCAGGTGATCTCTTGGCTACTGGGGACGATTGAGTCTCATCTTGTGACCAATCTTCGATGTTTTACTACAGCTCAGGCTATGTGGGATTATCTCCACCGTATTTACCACCAAGATCACAGTGCCCGGAAATTCCAATTGGAGTTGGAAATGAGCAATTACAGGCAAGGTAATTCTACCATTGAGCAATTTTATTCTAGTTTCATTAATCTTTGGAGCGAATATTCTATTATTCTTCATGCAAAAGTTCCATCCACGGCACTTGCGGCTCTTAAGGCAGTTCATGCTGGGAGTCAGCGCGACCAATTTTTGATGAAGCTCCGGCCTAAATTTGAATCTGTTCGAGCCGGTATGATGTAGAAGGATGTGACCCGGTTCAGGTTGCTGCCTCCGTAGAATCTGCAATGTTCGAGAAAATAGGTTGGAGCAACAATGTCAGCAAGGCCAAGTACCAATCTGTATTGTTCAACCCAAAGGACACCCAAAATCTGGATTTAAGGAGAAAGGTTCTTCTTCTCGTAACTGTCCTAAAAAAGTTTGTAACTATTGTAAGAAAGCGGGTCATATCATCAAAGATTGTCGAGTGCGGCCTCAAAGTCGTCAATCCCAAGCTTTTCAGGCTATTGTCCAATCATCTTCTTCTTCTTCTGCGCCACTCACAAAACCTCCGATTCATCTGTTCTCACACCAGCAATGGTCCAACAGATGATTGTGTCTGCTTTTACAGCCCTAGGCCTACAAGGTACGTGTACTAATTCTACTTCTTGGATTGTTGATTCCGGTGCTTCTAATCATATGACTGGAAATACAACGGGTCTTCATAATGTTTGTAAGTATAAAGGGACGCAAAATATTCAAATTGTTGATGGCAGTACCCTTTCTATTACTGCTATTGGTAATTTGAGCTCTTCATTTCGTAATGTTTTTGTCTCTCCTGGCCTGTCTACGAATTTGATCTCTGTAGGACAATTGATAGATAATAACTGTGATATTCATTTTTCTCGTGGTGGTTGTCTTGTATAGGATCAGGTGTCGGGGACAGTGATCACGAAGGGGCCAAAAGTGGGACATTTATTTTCTTTACAGTTTTCCATTCCTACTGTTGTTTCTCTTGCGTGTACAGCTACTGCCAATAGAAATGAAGTCTGGCATAAGAAATTGGGTCATCCTAATTCTGCTGTCTTGGCTCATCTTATGAAAAATGGTTTTTTGGACAATAAATAATCTTTTTCTTCTTCTCCTATATCTTTTGATTGTGCTACTTGTCGTCTTGGTAAAAGTAAAACTTTACCTTTTCCTATGCATGGGAGTCGTGCTTCTAATTATTTTGAGATTGTGCATACTGATATTTAGGGTGTGAGTCATGTTATTTCTCATGGTCAATATTGTTATTTTATGACATTTATCAATGATTATAGTCGATTCACTTGGATATATTTTCTCCGTTCTAAAGCTGACGTGTTTTCTATTTTTCAAACCTTTGTTGCGCTTGTTGAGACACAGTTTAGTACCTGTATCAAAATCTTACCCTCCGACTCAGGGAGGGAATACATGTCTAATTCTTTTCAGACTTTTCTTCAGCAAAAGGGAATTATTTCCCAACATTCTTGTCCTTATACCCCTCAACAAAATGGAGTCGCTGAGCGTAAGAATCATCTCTTAGATGTCGTTCGTACTTTGTTGATTGATTTTTCTGTACCTTCTAAGTTCTGGGTAGAAGCTTTATCTACTGTCGTCTATTTGATTAATCATTTGCCTACAACCACTCTAAATTATGATTCTCCCTATTTTTGATTATTTGGCATATCTCCTGAATATCAATCCTTTCATACTTTTGGGTGTGTTTGTTTTGTTCATCTGCCACCCGTTGAGCGTCATAAGCTGGCTGCCCAATCTGTCACTTGTACCTTTATGGGATATAGTCCTACTCAGAAAGGATTTGTTTGTTATGATACTCATGCAAACAAATTCCGAATCTCCCGGAATGTGATTTTCTTTGAAAATCAATATTTCTTTCAGTCTCAGGCTGTTTCTGATCCTCCTATTACTCTTCTACCCACATTTGATAATGTGTCTTCTTCTATTGAGCGATATAAACCAAGTATTGTGTATCATCGACATCGTCTCCCTTCGTCCATACCCTTTCCATCACCTAATTCCACACCCCTTCCTGATGCTGATTGGGCTGGATGTACAGATACTCGTCGTTCTATTACTGGGTGGTGCATGTTTTTAAGCAATGCACTCATTTCCTGGAAGAGTAAAAAGCAAGACAGAGTTTCCAAATCCTCCACTGAGTCTGAATATCGTGCTATGTCTTCCGCTTGCTCTGAGATCACATGGCTTCGTGGGGTATTAGGAGAACTTGGCTTTCCTCAGCTTCATTCCACTCCTCTTCATGCTGATAATACTAGTGCTATTCAGATTGCTGCTAATCTTGTTTTCCATGAGCGCACGAAACACATCGAAGTTGATTGTCATTCCATCCGTGAATCTTTCGACAAGCATGTGATCACTCTTCCTCACATTTCCACCACACTTCAAACTACTGACATTTTCACTAAAGCTCTTCCTCGGCATCGACATCAGTTCTTGATTAACAAATTGATACTTCTAGATTTCCCAGCATCAATTTGAGGGGGGATGTCACTAAGATAGGATTTAAATATTGTAACATTAAAATAATCATAACACTAGCTGTTGTAAATAGTCATAAAGCCAGGAAACCTGGAAATATGAAATCTTGGAAACATGGAACCAGGAAACACGCCAGGAAACACACCAGTAAATCTGGCCAAAATAGATGGCAGGAAATCTGACACTTATGTAAATCTCTACTCTATATATTAATATACAAACCCTATGGAAAGGGTATTAAGACCAATTTTAACATATATTATGAAAGGAAATCCTCACAAAGGAGGTATTCAATCAAATTTGACAGATATTCCCTTATAAAACTCACAAGGATGTAAGGATCTGCAACCAGCTTAGAAACCCAGTATATACCCAATAAAATCACCCCTATGTTAGGAAAACTTCGAACCAAATTAGGAAAGCTCCTGCCATATGAGAAATCACAATAGGAAGCTGTTGGGCCAGCTTCCAGCCAGCCTTTCTCCCAAAACTGGCATCACCTCGAGGGTTTTGAACCCTAATCCCAGACTGCTGTATTATGCTGCCACCTATACACAAAAACCTAAGATAAACCCTAGTTCCTGCTTGTGCCACCAGACCCTGCGGATTCCTTGTTCCTATATTTTTAACCTACAGCCACAGAAGTCTCAACAGCCCCATACACACTTTGTGCCACCACTCTCTCCTCTGCCTATCCAAGGATTTCCTGCCACAAATCAGTCCCTGCACCTTGGGTAAGTTGCAGCCTCCCAAATCATCCCCTTGCCTCTCTTTGAGTATTCGTTTGATCCCTCTAAAGCAGGCTGCCAGAAGCAGGAATATACCACTAAGTCTATCAAATAGCCATGGTGACAGAAATTCCAAAGTGAGTATATCATCACTGTCACCATTATATCAATACTTGATTCAACTTTCATTCAAATTATATATATTTGTATATAGAGTAATGTTATTTGTGTGTGTGTGTGTGTATTTGTATGTAGAGTCTGATGTTTAACACACTACTTACTGTAAGACCCATTATATTTATAAAAAAAAAATTAAGTTTCTAATACTTTTTTATATATAAGCTGATATGATAGGTTTCACATTAACGGTGTGTTTGGTGTGTCAGTAAACAGATTTACAAATAAATTTATTCTTGTATATATTGGTGGAAGTGCACACCGGCCCGAGACTGTCCATTAGAACAATCATGCATGTATGGGAACCCATGATGGCGGGAGCATTTTGAAAGCTCTAATCTAAGCCTTTCCCACAGCCCTCACACTCTCGGGTCCCTCACCACAATTCAGAAAAGGAGCAATAGACACTGCTAGAACACTGTTAAGAACTCAAGGAAAAACACCAATTTCACGTGTGGTGTGTCAGACACACTAAAAGACTCCTTATTCTGCTACCCAGGTTTAGAGCTTCAAAAGATTGCCGTCCTTCTCAACTTAACATATATCACAGCAGCTTTAGGTGAGGATTATTCTTCCACAAAACTTTGTCAAGGTGTTATGTTCCAACTTAGAACTCACACCTCAGTGACCTTGTTAGTGATCTTGTAGGCCATAGCTGCTGTTGAAGCAGCCAAGGACTTCCTCCAATCTAAGGAGCTAAGGTAAGCGACATGATCATAACATTTATGTGTGCTGTAATTATTCTGTTTTGCAAGAAAAAGTTTTGTTCACCTTCCATTTATAGCCATGTTCAATGTTAGCACCTTTTTATGAACATTCAATGAAATGTCACATGCTTGTGGATGCAATTATGTATGATATACTGATTTTTCACTTGTCAAAAAAAATGTATGGTCTACTGATTTAGTTGTTAGTTTGGAATGGGTGCTATGCCACGAAATTCACTCTTATATATATCATAAATGGATGCCATAACACAATACTGTGCTCATGTTAATATGACATGTTTAGTGCTACGTCACTCATATGAATATGACATGCACATGAATATGACATGCCATGAACATCAAGAAGTCAGAATGTTCTCATGCATCGTGATAAGATAAGAAAGACGTTATGCGAATAATATGTAAGATTTAATGTTTGGCCTTATGTTATGGGTGGATATGCAAGTCACGAACCTAAGTGCGGTCCAATGAACATATGTTATGTCATATGTCATGTTATGATTAATGTGGCAATGACAATTGGACCAATGCACATATGTTATGATGGCCACTATGCAAGTGAAAGACAAGATTAACAAGTCATTCGTTCATCCATGTTACATGAATTGCCATGATTACGTCTAACATTCTACATATGTTACTATTGAAAAATCCACATGCTATATATAAGTATGATCATGCATGAATGTTTTCAAGGTAAAGCCTAAGGTCAAGTTAAGTTAGGTTTGCAGTATGATGTGCTGGTTATTGAGTTTCAACTCACTTTTTATTTGGTTTTATGTTTTAATGTCCCAGGTGATGATACAGTGGACGCCAAGTAGGATGGCTAGGAGTAGATTTATTTTACCAGTATTAGACCTTACAAATAAGTTTTATTGTCACATAGGAGTAGTTTATGTTCTATGCCATTATGTCATTACGTTCAGTTTTATAAGACAGTTTCATGTTAAGCAATTTTATGCTTCAATAAGATGATCAAGGTTTTTATTATGCCATATCTATTCACCAGGCATAAAGTTACATAAGTTCATAACATTACTGACCTACGAGAAGGGGTGTTACATATTTGGACTTGTTTAAGCAATGTACCCTACCACGTACTTCAATAGTGAAAGGGACCATCACCAATGATACACACCAGCATCATCCACCATTCTGCCAACCATTATTGGCTCTTACACCACTTGTTAGAGAGACAAACACCTTTAGGAATTCTTCAATGAAATTATAATATTACATAATGGAACACTAAAAAACCAAAAAATTGGGACTATAGATTTGGTGCAACTATGCTAATATTAATCGCTTGCATTTATTACACATTTTCATTATGTATTTAACTTCTTACATTCACACATGCATACTCAACAACAATAACATCAAAGAGTCAATGTATTCTAGTCATTTAATCAACTAAAACCGCCATATTGGCATGAATGAATAATAATTCATTCTTACCCACAAAAAAAAGAATAACAATTCATCACCTTTGCAAAGCTTCTTAATAGGTGCAATGCTTTATCAATGGAAGCTAAGGCCAAGCCAAACCTCTCCCCTCATGTCCTTAATGTTGGACAATATCAAGGGTAGATTGTTGGAATCCCACACTTGGTTAGAAGGTTTTCTTTTTTTCTTGGTTGGTTTTGTAAAGTGGCTACTTACCACATTGAACAATGGAAAAACCAAAGTTTACCCTGATTTTTTTCCTGAGTTAGATTTCAAGCAGTGAGACCATCTTCTCTTTACCGGCTTTTAGTTAGCCCAACATTTGGTTACTTCCAAAAACTTGTTATCAGGATGGAGACCTTCTTGTTTTGTCTTTCTGTTATTTAACTCATTAGTAATCTTCTTTCAATGAATCTTTGCGGCTTTTGGTCAGATCTTCCAATGGCTAATTTTCCAACAGCAATAATTGTTATGTGACCAAATCTATTTGACAAAGTTTAATCAGTCCCACTGCACAGCCAACAGTTAGTTATATGCAATTGTTTCATCAATTCTTGCACACAGTGACAATCGATGCTCATTGAGTGATTTTCGAAACAAAAATGGATATTTCTGCATCCGAAATCTGTCCCACTTCAATGGTAGCGTATGGCTATGGTAGTTGTATGAAACACACATAAATATTGCAAGGAATATATAAAAGAATATTGTAATGAAATGGATCGGATGCATCAAATTACTATTAGGTACATCTTATAAAAACTTCAAATTGGGTTCTCCCGGTATGAATCCTAGGAATTGGTCAGTATTGCAACTTTCTAGAATATTCCCCAATATCTTTAGGAGATCAAGTTCAAATTTTGAAATATTTCCTTACCGTATTTCTTAGGTTCAATGCAATTTTCTAAGCCATGTCAATAAAATCCTTTATTTATAAAACCTCAAGGTCATCTTTATCTGAACATCCATAACTTTTACTCGTATGCCAAAATGAGAAGATATTGCTTTTGCATAACCTTGTTCTTCTGCCAGATACACTATATAATTGGAAGTTGTTAAAAACGTGATGATTTTTAATTTTAACTTATCAAAAAAAGATAATTGGAAGTTCTTTCAGAATTTTCCAAAGGCTATACCTCCAAGCTACCAAATGTGGTCTACAAAAATGCGGAAGTTCCAAAAGAAATGGAAAAGACAGTCGAGGATGGAATAAAACTTACAATTGTTCTAATTTGGTTAAATTCCCAAGCTCAAATGGCAGAGGACCAGAGAAGTTGTTAAACCCGAGAGCCCTACAAAATTGAAAAGTGAAGCAAAAAATATAATTCCAAGGGTTTTATGATTTTAGGTCCAAATTATTAACATCGAGTAAATGAACTAAGTAAAAGGTGACTGGAATTCACAGTGATCTTAATTCAGTAAGCTTCCCAAGTTCCACCGGAAGCTTCCCAGATAATGCATTAATGCCAAAGTTCCTGGCCAGAAAATAAATAAACAACACCATATGTAGGAATTAAGTACCAATCAATTGCATTCAAATCATACTGTAGATGAGCTTACAGGTACAGCAAGCCAGTTAGGTTGCCAATAGATGCAGAGATGGGACCAGTTAAGTAATTCAGTCCCATATCCCTGTAAGAAACAAAGGAAACTCAATTTCTCCTATTAGGGAATAATGCTAATGAAAAAGCATTTAACACATTTACCAACACCTCCCAGAGGGGAAAAAAAAAAGAAAGTATAGCACATATTTCAAGCAGTTGATAATGTGCAACGTAATTCTGATTTGGCTTATATACTAGAAGATAACCAATCATACAGTTCAGATCAAGTATACCAATACACAATTGAGAAACCATACAGATTGGTGAGGTAAGCCAAAGTCCAAAGCTCATCTGGTAGTACACCGACAACGTCCAATCCAAAAACCTTCCTGTCAAAAGAATTTGAAAACAAACAAAAAATTAAATGAGAGGATAAAGATTGATATATCCAATATTTCAACTAATTCCAATTGAAGGTTTTAAGCTAAGACATAATGGTCTTGTTACAAGGATAGCCATATTAAAGGGCTCTGCCTACTCAATTTTTGGACTCTAAAAGCTCTTTTCCTTTGATTTCAGTCAAGGCAATCTTTTCTTCCTGATAAAACTCGGTAGACTGCTTTCCAGGGGCAGAGAAGTTCAAATCCATGAAAGCCATGGGATACCTTAAACTCAAATTTCGACTAAGAAAACCAGAGTGGGAACCTGAATGATTCAACTGTGAATACCCTTACCACTGGGTTTCCTTGTTTAATATATTTCTCGAAGAAAACAAGACTCCTCATGGGTGGAAGATCTACACAGCTTCATGTTACATGGAAAGGGAATCTTTGCTTTGTTTTGAGAGAACACAGAAGCAGGATATTCAAGGATCAGGATGGGTTCATAATATATTACTCCCATCCTGGTGCAACGAACATTTTGAGAGCACTAGAGGGTAGTAACATCTTTGGGGAGCCATTGACTCAACTGGTGTACTAAACAACCTCAATTTTTTCAAATATTTTCAAGAGGTAACAGAACCTGTGAATCACAACATGGAAGGAATGCCACAAGAGGAACTTATGCTAGTATAGCAGTGGATTTTTAACAAGTCAATGACAGTGACGGAGGAAGGCTCGAGCTGGTGAGGCATTTTTCTAGGTCTTGTAGGTAAAACAAAAATGGAGCATTGAGTATGGGTTTGCAATGATGCTCGAAATTGGTTGCTGGTGCTTAAATTGTTTGGATTCCTATTTCCAGTTGATTGTGCTGATGGGGTTGCATAGCAAGTGTATGTGTTTGGATTTTGTGCTTCATATGTTCAATGAAATGCCCAAAGAGATTGTAGAACCGGGATGGAAATAAAACCAAACAAATATAGATTTTTGTTTGGTGGAAGTAATTGATAATGAAAGATTCCATGGTTAGCATGTATTTGGATCAGGCTAATTCTTGCTGTATGTTCTTCTCTCAATGGAACAAAATTATAAAATTGAGCCCATTTTAGAGCCTTATGTCTTCTTTTGTGGGGGTTGTACAGTGGAAAACCCATGGGCTTTTCCCCTTGAGCATTCAGCAACATGATAGCATGCAGACCGAGGATATTGACAGAAAGTATATACTTCAGTTATGTCTTTTTTTTTTTTTTTATGACGAGGAATCTCTGAGACCTTGCAAGTGCAGCATGTCTTTTACCTTGTTAAACCACGGACAACTTGCAAATACAGTAAAATAATAAAGAATGGGCATTAGTTTTGGGATATAAAGGGCGCCGTCAAGAACATATGTGGAAATATGCACTCGAAGTTCTTAGTTTTCTTGAGCATAGCAGAAGAGGTCATGGAATTGGAACCTGAATTAATTGAGCCGTGGACGTATATTTCAGCATTAAAATTACTGGTGCATGCCGTGAATTGGAAGAGTGGAAGCAATCCAATGATGATTACAATGAGGCTCAGCAAGACCTTGAATTTCTTAACTCGGATCCATTTCCAAAGTGAAAATAATGATGAGAAGGTAATATTTTTGGAAGGTGGTTTTATGGCCAATCATAAAGTTTGAAGAAGCCTTAAGAGCTTTAAATTATGAAAGTCCATATGAAGCATTATTACTTGAAATGAAGTGGTTAATGTATATGTGGATTCTAGCTAGATGGAGTTGGCTGTGGAAATCTTTTTTTGGAATTCCAAATGGATTACTCGTGGAGATAAACAAACCTGTCTTCCAGCCAACAGTTGTAAAAAATATCGGTACTGTTTACATCCAAAATGGAGCAAACACTAGTTGGGATGCACAGCTGGAAGTAAAGTCAAGATATACAGAGTAATTATTCCTTCAATATATACTTATCAAAACAAACTTATTCCTTCAATATTATCTTCAAGTGTTGCTTGTTTCAAATTAGTGAAAACTGATTTGTGTAGGTTCATACCTGAGGACAGCTGTAGGTAGTTTAGCTATATTGAGATGTGCATTTGATATTGCTCATAATGCTGTCAAGTTGGAGGATATATCTGCTTAAGAGGAGTTAGAATGTAGTTGTAATCACCTTGTGGGCAAAGTCTTCTAAAGGGGAAGGTATTGACACATGTCAAACCAAAGGGGCTAGGAATACATAGTGGACCTTTGGTCCATTGGGTGATCCGTAGTTTGTAAGAGATAAGTTAGTAGTTAAGCCCATTCTCCATGTACAAAAAGTAGCTTTAAGTCATGTAAAAAATCATTCAAAAGCTTAATACAAAATAGAATCTTTTTTTTCTCTCTCTTTTCTTGGAGGCACAGTCATCCTCAAATTTGAACAATTATCACTCTTTCATTCCTCTCAACTTTGAGAATTATCATGCTACGATCCCCAAAGTGCTTTTCCCTCCGAACACTTAATGTTGCAATGGTGGCTGAGGGCGTTTGACAGGGAGTTTGTTGTGTAGGAAGGAAGATGGGTCTTTCAAAACTGGTAGTGATTGAATCAAAGGCATTTGAGGTGATAAGGGATGGTAGATATTTGCACATTACTGAGAGGAGTTGGAGAGCTATTAAAGATATGGGTTTAGGGTTAGCCACGGCACTCTGGTTCACCAAAGCATTGGAGGATTGCTTGAAGGGTGAAAGAAGAGAGTTTTATACTGCTCATCGGGAGGGAGATAAGGGTTTCATTGTGCAGCTCTAACTCCCACGGCTATTACATGGCACTGGTGAAGTATGCAGGTGGCGGTCGATGGAACTCCATTTTCATTCCAGAGAGGGACGAAAAGGGATGGAGGAAGTTGGTGGAGGTAATGAGGGAGGCTAGAAGAGAGGGTGAGCATGTTCGTATGCCACCACCTATAACGATAGTGGCTTTGAACCAACCTCGCACACAATCATACAAGGAGGCCCTCCAACAACTGCAAGCACTAATGTCGTCTCGTAAACACATCAGACTGGGAGCAAGTTCTGACACGTCGGCCAGCTTGAGAGGAGCTGCTAGTCCAACGAGGTCAGGTAGTGCCGCTGGTTCAGTAGGTGTACAGAGACATGATGGTGGTGGCAGATGTGTTGTTGGCCTAGCAGAGGAAGTTGTACATCGTACTCTGACGAAGATGAAAAAACAAATAGATGAATTGCATGAGAAAATGGAATGGCTAATACAGTGCATTGAGGAGAATAAGGAGGCGGGCTTGGGATTGGGCCATGGACTGATTAAAGGAAGTGTAATGGGCGGCCAGGTCACAGATGGTTTAGTCAGCAAGGCTTCAATGGGCCACGCCATTGGGCTTCAATCTAAGAATTTAAATAAAGGGAAGGCAAAGCGCTCAGGCCCAGGCTTTGGGCTCAGCCCGTGGGACAGTTAAACACCAAAAGACAGGCGGGCCCTATATGGAAGAGACTGAAATCACGTGGTGCAAGCCCATCTTCGAGTGGGTACCAGTTAACGTCGCCGGAGAAAACTCAGTTGGTCTCGTTGTAGGCAAAGGAACCATCGGTGGCGGAGGAGATGGAACCATCAGTGGTGGAGTCGACAGAGATGGTACTCCCGGCACCAAACATGGTTTTTCAAACCCCCTCACTGTCGGCCGTCAGTTTCCAGGCACAGAGTCCACAGAAAGGACTGACAGGAAACATAAATAAAGGGGGGTGGCTTTTCGAGTGGCATCTCCTCCGGCAGGCATGTTTGTGGTGGAGCCGACAGTACTAAACAAGGGAAATTTACCTCCCATCATGTCAGCTGGTAGTGCTCATGCAGTTTTTGGACAGAAAGGGTCAAGGGGTAGAATAGATGAAGGGGAACTGGAGCTTGCACTAGGTATGGGTGTCAGGGTCGTTAATGAAGGAGTTTTACCGATGCCAAACCTTGTGCGTGAATCTCCTGAGTGGGAATGCAGGTCTTCTTTTGCTAAGGAGGTGACAGAGTTGTTGTTGACATTGCCGTGGGCATCAAGGGATGGAGTTGAGATGGACGGGGAGCCTATACCACTGCAGTCTCTACCTCTGTGTTAGCATACTGTTCGGACTGGGTTATGGATAACGTGTAGGAAATCCAGAGCTATGTGGGAATTGAGTGTGATGGTTTTGAAGAACAAGTTATGGCTTTGCTTACTGCCATTGAAAATGGAAACATTCAGATCAAGAAATCTGGTTCAAAAAAGCAGCAGGAGTTCAAGAGATTAACTTGGTCTATTAATTGTAAGGGCAGCTCAAGTAGAGAAAGATCCATAGGGAGCGGGTCGACATTGTCTATATGAAGCCTAAGATTATTTCCTGGAACGTTCGTGGGCTTAATGAGATTAATAAGCGCCTGAGGACAAAAAAGTTACTCCAAGAGTGGAAGGCGGATATTGTGTGCTTGCAAGTAAATGAGATGGAAAATATTCCAAGGAATATTATTAGAAGTTTGTGGAGCTGTCCGTATGTTGTGTGCTCCAAGAGTTTGCAAGCAGATATTGTGTGCTTGCTTCGATTAGGGCATCTGGTGGAGTACTAGTTATGCGGGATAGAAGAGTGGTGGAAAAAATGGAGTATATCAAGGAATACACAATGGCTTGTTCATTTCAAAATGTGGAGGATAGTTTTAGATGGACTTTTGCTGAAATTTATGGGCTGACTTTGGACAGCAGTAGACACTTTTTATGGAAGAGTTAGCTGGGTTTTAGGGTTTAGGGTTTAGGGTTTAGGGGATTTTAATGTTGTCATATAGGAGGGGATTTTAATGTTGTCATATTCCTAAGTGAAAGATCGGGAGATAGCAGGTTGCAGCCAGCAATGTCGAGTTTTTCAGATTGCATTTTTGAGTTCAGATTGGTGGACATTCCTCTTATGGATGGTGCATTTACATGGTCCAATAACCAAACGTGATCTAGATTGGACACATTCTTAGTCTCCCCGGAATGGAAAATACATTACCCGGAGGTATGTCAAAAAAGACTACCTTGCCTATGTTATGACAATTTCCCTATTTTGTTGGATTGTGGGGGTATACAAGGAGGAAGGAGATACTTTAAGTTCGAGAATATATGGTTAAAAACTGAAGGCTTTGTGGAACGGATTAGGCAAAGGTGGTCCTCCTATCAGATCCAATGTGTCAAAACACTCAAAAAACACCAGAGAAATTGAGAACTTTTTGGAAAAACTTAACCCTGTGAGTTCAACCACTTTCATTCTTTCGTAAATTCCATCTATACACGGAAATATATCCTATGCACAAAGTCTAACTGATTCCTAATATTCAGCATCTATACATGGTAAGATAATCTGTACAGCTAATATTAATAGAGTCCTAAATTATATAAATTCATAAAATTGTATACGGTAACATTTCCCCTCAAATTGATGCTGGTAAGTCAACCAGCAACAATTTGCCAACAAGAAATTGATGCCGCCGTCGATTCATAACTTTGGTGAAGACATCAACCACTGGGAGATCAGAAGAGATATGAGGAAGAGATATCATCCGACTTTCCAAGGTGTCTTGAATAGAATGACAATCAACCTTAATGTGCTTAGTGCGTTCATGGAAAATAGGATTGGTGGCAATCTGAATAGCACTAGCGTTATCAGCATGAAGAGGGGTAGATGTAGTATGAGGAAATCCAAACTCCTCAAGAAAACCGCGTAGCCATACAATTTCAGAAGAAGCAGTAGACATGGCAAGATACTCGACCTCAGTTGAGGATTTAGAAACACGATCTTGTTTCTTACATCTCCAAGAAATTAAGGCATCACCTAAAAACATACACCAACCTGTAATAGATCGACGTGTATCTGGACACCCAGCCCAATCAGCATCACTATAGGCAACAAGTTGAAGAGAGGAACCGGTAGGAAAGAACAACCCACGAGTAAGTGAACCTTAAAGATAGCAGATGATGCGTCAAACTGCAACAAGATGGAGATGTCGAGGAGAAGACATAAACTGACTGACTTGATGAACAGCATAGGAGATATCAAGTCGAGTAGTGGTCAAGTAGATAAGACTCCCAACCAGGCGTCGATAGAGAGTAGGATCATCCAGAAGGTCCCCTTCATCTTTCTTGTATTTGACATTTACCACCATAGGAGTATCAATAGAAGAAGTGTCCTCCAAACCAGCCAAGGTGATAAGATCTTGAATATGCTTATTCTGGTTCAAGAAAATATCATAGGCCCGATGATGAACTTTCAATCCTAAGAAGTATGTGAGCTGGCCAAGACCTTTCATATGGAAAGTTGCATGCAACAATTGCTGAAGCTTAGTAATCAAATCACAGTCAGTGCCAGTAATGATAATATCATCCACATAAACCAAGAGAAGGACTATACCTGACGCATACTTGTGGAAGAAGAGAGAAGAATCATACTGACTTTATGTAAAACTGAAGGTAAGAAGTGTACAGCAAAACTTCTCAAACCAAAGCCAGGGAGCCTGCTTGAGCCCATACAGAAAACACCTTAACTTACAGACATCATGAGAAGAGGAAGTAGTCATACCAAATGGAAGCTTCATGTAGATCTCTTCTTGGAAATCACCATAGAGAAAAGCATTCTTCACATCCATCTGATGCAGTTGCCACGACTGTGAAGCGGCAATAACTAAGATGGTTCGACCCGTGGTCATTTTAGCAATAGGAGCATATGTCTCCTCATAATCAACCCTATATTCCTATTTATTACCCAGAGCTACGAGACAAGCTTTGTACAGGTCCAAAGAGCCATGAAAACGAAACTTTACAAAGAAAACCCCTTTAGTCCCAATAGATTTGACTGTAGAAGGACAAGGAACAATATCCCAAGTGTGATTCTCCTCAAGTGCTTGAAGTTCCATTTGCATTACATTTTGCCAACACTCATGTTCCATGGCCTGTTTGTAGCGACAGGGAATGAAAACAGAAAATAAAGTAGCTACAAGAGAGACATGGGAGGAGAAACCATACTAATCAGGGGGTCGAGAAGGACGAGTAAACCGGCGAAGAGTGGTGGAAGTAGGAGCAGGATCAGGCGCCGGGTCAAGATCGAGAGGGGGAATAGAGGAAGTGGAACCAGACTCATGTCAACTACATCTTTCATACACAAAACCAGGTTTGAACCTTTTCACAATTGTCAGGGAATCAAAAAAGTTAGGCAGAAGAGATAAAAATGCAGATGGCAGCTCAACATGAGATGGAAAGAAATATTGATTTTCAAAGAAAACCACATTCCTAGAAACCTATATACAACGAGCATAGGGATCATAACAAACATAACCCTTTTAAGGGATAGCATAACCAAGAAAAGCACACTTTTTTTTTATAAGTAAGAAAAGCACACTTAACAGACTGAGCAGTAAGTTTATGTCGTTCATGAGCCGGGAGATGCACAAAACAAACACAACCAAATGCACAAAGATTAGAATATGAAGGAATATGGCCAAACAACTTAAAGAAATGAGAAAATATGATTTAACGTAAGATAGGATAAGCGATTGATCAAATGAACTGAAGTAGAAAATGCTTCACATAAAAAACGAGGAGGAATAGATGATTCAAGTAAAAGGATTCTTACCACATCAAGAAGGTGACAATTTTTCCTCTCAGCAACACCGTTTTGTTGCGGTGTCAAAGGACAAGAATGCTAAGAGATGATCCCTTTGCTTTGGAGAAAAGCCTAAAACTCATTAGAAATGTATTTTCCTCCAGAATCAAATCGCAAGATCTTGATGCTGGCAGAGAATTGAGTCTCAAGAAGGGCAAGGAAGCACTTTAAGACTGAAAAAACTTCTGCCTTAGCCCGTAAGAAGTAAACCCAAGTAAAATGACTAAAACCGTCAATGAAAGTAACAAAGTACTTATAAAAGATTAGAGGTAAAATGTAATGTTTACATGTCCTAAAAGATTACGGTGTCGCCTGGATAGTAAACATTGCTGATTTTCATGTTTCCCAATTATTCAACTTTCTCCAAACAATTTGTTTGTAATGCTTCAGGCTGATCGTCCTAGAAAACTCTGGCCACACATATTTAGGAATTTTAAGGCTCATTTTACTGTCTGATAGAACGTTGTGGTGGTTTTTAGAACTGAAATCAGCAAGCAATTCCACCAGCACTTCCAAGCCATTTTCTCTAATGTATCGTATAGGGGCATCTTTGGAAAGGGATTGATGTGGGGCATTTTTTAAATGAGAAGTGAAGGAGCTCGGCCTCACAACACTCACACACGGGCGCAGTCAGCCAACCAATGATCGTGGCCTCAACACTCACGCATGGGGCCTCATAGCAGTTCACACACAACCGGATTCACAAGAGGGAACTCACACACGTTCGCATGATGAGCTAACAACACTCGCACGAGCAACGCACAGACAGATGGGAAGAGGAGTTCACGCAGACCACTGGAGCTGAAAAAGTGAAGAAAGAAAAGAAAGGAAGAAGAGATAATAAAATAAAAAAAGAAACAATTGATGAGGGACAAGAGTTGGTGGGTGCGGCAAACAAGAGAATGAAATAAACAAAGGAAAGAGCAACAAAGTAGCAACAGGTTCACGCCTGGAATTATTTTTCTTTCGGTTGGCAAAGCTACACACAGCAGTAGGAGCTGGAAGCAGGATCACGTTGGTGCAGAGCAGATGCACTCAATGGCAGAGACGGACGCATCAGCAAACTCACACGCATATGGGGACTTGATCCACTCGGAACAGGGCTGCTGGAAATCAAAGGAAAGTGTAGCAAACCAGATAACACTGGTGCAGAGCAGCAGCAGCTCACGCGGGACTGCAGGTCCCTGGCTTGGTCGGCAGTTTTTTTTTCTTCTGGTTTTTCTTTTTGTTTTCAGTTGCAGACATTTTGGGGGTGGCCCGCTGGAACTTGGGTCTTCTTCTGGAGCCGAGAGTTTTTTTTATTCTTTCGTTTTCATATTCTGGGGAGGGGGGCGTCGTCTTCTTCAAGGGGAGCGAGAAGTTCTTTTTTTCCTTAGTTTTATTTTCTGAGCACTTAGCAGTTTTTATTTTTTTCTGTTCTCTTAGTTGGTTCGTGGAGCATTTTCGGCTTCAGACTTTTATTTTTCGTTTTCATTCCGCTTGCCATTTTATTGACATTGCAATTTCGTTATTTTAGTTTTCGCTTCAGTATTTGTTGTCATAGAACGTTATTATTCCCTTCTGCAATTTTATTTACACAGTAACTCCAAATGTTAGGGTTCATCATTTTAGAGCAGTTTACTAATTTAGAAATGATAGGCTAGATTTTTAGCTTGGGATTCAATGAGTAACCCATGACTGTTTTGGGTTGGATTTTCTTCAAGATTATTGAATTTTGAGTGATTTCTTGATGGATTGTATTTCATTTTGCCTATAGAAAGGATTAAAGTTCTATGTACTTGAACTTGATCAATCGTAGACGTAAAGGCACGATTGATGCTTGAACTCGTAACAAGATTTTGATGGCTTTCTTTCACTTTACATTTGTTATACAATCTTTCAAGTACCTTGATTATGCTAAAAAGTGTGCTTATTGTTTAATTAACCGATCATAATCTCTTGGAATGAGAAAATGGTTGAGAGAAGATAAAATTAGAGGTAAATCCAACTTCAAATCAGAAATGGGCGAAAATTGCATCTCAAGTGTTTGTTTTATTGTTTCTTACAAGTTTAATTCAACTTCTGCACATTGCATTTTTTTTTTTTACTTTTCATCTCTTTTAGTCAAGATAATTTTTACACTAAAATCTCACAAATGCTTTGATAATCCTTTGTCCCTGTGGAATACAATCCTGGACTTATCCTTGATACAACTTGACACTTATACACTTGGAAGACACATTTGAGACAGAGTCAGAAATAACAGGTGTAATCCCCCAAACATCACTATGAATAATGTCAAAACATTGTGAGGCACGAGATGCATGAGAAGGAAAAGGTAGAACTTTACTTTTGCCAAGTTTGCATGTTGTACAATCAAAATAAAGATCAAAAGAAGAACATGCTTTATTTCCCAATAAACCAGAATTAAACGAAGTACGAAGTACATCTGAGTTTGGATAGCCTAGACGTCTATGCCACATCTTATTTCTAGGACTAACAACATTACATGCAAAAGAAGGCAAAGTAAAACTAGGGATAATTAGGGAAGAAGAAACATAGAGAGGAAAGAGTTGTCCCACATTATGCCCCTTCGCGATCATCTTCCCGGACACTAGATCCTACACAACACAACCAGAACGAGAGAAATGGACATTACAATTATTATCAACCAATTGACCAACAGAAATTAGATTTGTGAAGAGGGCAGGAGACACAAAAACATCAGTGAAGGAAGAGGAAATATCACCAACATCATTGATAGGCAGAGAACTACCATCAGCAGTGTTAATTTTCATATTTCCATCATAATGTGGGAAATATTGGTCATATGGTTAGAGGCTCCGGAGTCAAAATACCATAGTTAAGAAGAAACTTTATGATTACCTAAGAGCCCAAAAGCATAAATGATCATCTGTTGTACCATTTCAGAAGTGAATGTGTTCGGGTTTACTAAGGCTGTAGAAGCAAGAATAGGAACAACTAGCGAGGCAGCAGCCAATGCAGCAGAACTAGAAGCACCAGCGGAAGCATGATAAGCAGTACCCTGCTTCCTTTCAGGTTGTATAGGACAAGCAGAGATGATATGACCCTGTTTCTTGCAGTAGTTACAAAACTTCTGTGGGCAATCCCGAGCAATATGATCAAAAGCTTTACAACTAAAACATTGGACAACACGTCTCTACCCTTATTCCTCCCTTGTGCTGCATAAGCCACAGGAATAGGTGCACTAGCAAGAGTCTGATGTTCCATGGAAGCTTGAGTGAGTAGAAGCTGCTCCTCATGAAGAAGTTCACTCAAACAAGTATCCAGAGATGGGACAAGAACCCGATTCATCATATTAGAACGTGCAATTTCAAAGTCGGGTCGTAGCTTCATCAAGAATTGATCTCTCTTGCTGGTTCCATGCACTGCTTGGACAGCAGAGAGAGCCGCAGCGAGAACATTAGCATAAACAATGTTGAAATAGTCAGTCCAAAGATTTTGAAAACCATAAAAATATTCCTCAATTGAGAGACTTCCTTCTGTGAATTTAGCCATCTCATACTCCAATTCAAATCGCCTAGCGGAATTGTCTTGATTGTAAACCGTGTTGAGATAATTCCACATGTCAGCAGCAATTTTATAAGGCCTCAGATTGAGAACAAGGTGAAGCTCAACCGAGCTAAGGATCTAGGTCATAACCCGAGCATCCTTAATTTCCCACTTAGACAAAGCCTCAACATCTCGAAGTGCGGGATCACTCCCATCAATATGACCCTATAATTCTTTTCCTTTGACAAATAATTTAAATTGAAACTCCCAAGTAGAATAATTTTTTCCAGTAAACCAAATCTGAAACGAGTCTACTTTATCATATGACATGATGCAACCCAAAGAAAAAAATAGCCCACCAGAAAATTATTGCAAGAAGCAAACAAATGTAACTGCCAAGAACACCCCAGACCAAAGAAAACAACCAGAAAAGTGCCGACAAGAAATATTGCAACAGAAACGTGAATAGAAGGTGTCGACCAAAGGAAACAAAGCAGGAACCAAAAAAAAAACACCAAAAGCAAGAACCAAACTAGAGAGTGCAACTAAGAGCGCCGAAGTGCAGAACACAACCAGAAAACCAAAAACCAGCAACAGATGGAGCCAATACCCACAAACGCAGCAACAAAATGTGTCGAAACCCACAAGAGCACCAACAGAAATTGCCAAAACCCACAAGAGCACCAACAGAAAGTGCCGCAAGCCACAAACTTAGACCCCCAAGAGAGAAAAAAATCGAAACAAGTAAGAATCACAAACCTGCTCTTGATACCATGTCAAAACACTCAAAAAACACAAGAGAAACCGAGAACTTTTTGGAAAAACTTAACCCTGTGAGTTCAGCCACTTTCATTCTTTCATAAATTCCATCTATACACGGAAGTATATCCTATACATGGAGTCTAACTAATTCCTAATATTCAACATCTATACATGGTAAGATAATCTGCATAGCTAATATTAATAGAGTCCTAAATTGTATAAATTCTAAAAATTGTATACGGTAACACAAGGTACCCCTAGTTTTTATTTTTGCAGGTAAATTGAAAGCCTTAAAAAAAGATTTAAAACTTTGGAATGCGCAATCCTTTGGAGATATAGGCAACCGCAAGAAGTCATTATTGGAGGACCTCCATGAACCAAAGAGGGCACAAGAGGGACGGGCTCTTTCTTTGGAGGAACTTGCTCGGCGGACAGAACTAGTTTCAGAACTAGAGAGAGTTACCATATTGGAGGAGATCTCTTGGCGGCAAAAATATCAAGTTTTGTGGCTGAAAGAAGAAAACCATAGCACAAAATTTTTTCATAGAATGGCAAATTCTCATAGGAGAACTAACACCATTGAGACAATGAATATTGGCAAAGCTGTTTGCACGGATATCCATGAGATCCAAGAACATGTCGATGGTTATTTAGAGCAGTCACTTAACGAGCCAATAGGGTGGAAGCCGAAGATTGATGGGCTAGCATTTGCGGCCATTGAGCAGCAGAATGCCATGTTATTGTAAAGGCCTTTTGAGGAGGCTGAGGTTCATAAAATGTTGAGAAAGATGGTAAAAGACAAAGCACTAGGACCATATGGATTTTCTATAGGCTTCTTCCAATCTTGTTGGGAAGTAGTGGAGGACTTAATGAAGGTATTTCATGAATTTTTGTCGTTTGGAAAATTTGAGAAAAGTCTCAACGCCACTTTTATTGCACTTATTCCCAAGAACGTGGAGGCATTGGAGGTTAACGGTTACCTACCTATTAGCCTTGTAAATGGGGTGTATAAGATTATTTCCAAGGTGTTTGCAAATCAATTGGGAGGAGTTTTGGGGCGGATCATTATGAAACCTCAAAATGCCTTTGTACGGAGAAGACAGATCTGGGATTCGGTACTCATTGCTAATGAATGCTTATATAGTAGATTAAAATCTAGCAATTTGGGTCTCTTGTGTAAGTTGGACGTGGAGAAAGCTTACGATCATGTCAACTGGAACTTCTGGATGTATTTGCTTGGGAAGTGTGGTTTTGAGAAGAGGTGGTGCACATGGATTAGGTGGTGCATATCGACGACACAATTCTCAATTTTAGTGAATGGTTGCCCAATTGGTTTTTTTAATAGCTCTCGAGGTCTGAGGCAAGAGGATCCCTTGTCCCCACTTTTTTTTCTCATAGTCATGGAGGCGTGTAGTAGAATGATTTAAGCGATGGTTAACAGTGGATTCTCGATTGGATTTTCGGTTGGCGATATACATTGAGGTACTCCTCACATTTCTCATTTGTTGTTTGCAAATAACACTCTTATTTTCTGCGGGGTAGATCTAAACCAAATTCAAGCACTAAGGGCACTTCTACTTTGCTTTGAGGCGTATCTGGGTTGAAAGTGAATTTATCCAAATCAGAATTGGTTCTAGTTGGCAACGTTCGTAACATCTGGATGTTGGCTAACATCCTTGGTTGTAAGGTCACCTCTCTCCCTATGAATTATCTTGGTCTTCCCTTAAGGGCCGTCTCCAAAACTAAAACTACATGGGATGCAGTAATCTAGAAGATAGAACGAAGATTGACAGGTTGGAAGAGATTGTATCTGTTGAAAGGTGGAAGGATTACTCTAACCAAAAGCACTCTTTCCAATCTACCTACATATTTCTTATCCTTGTTTCCAATTCCTGCAAGTGTGGCGACACATATTGAGAAACTGCAGCATGATTGTGGCGCCCCGACTCTCACGTACAAAAAAGTCTCGAGAATCGTGACGTCAGGATGATGACAACACGGGTCAAGCATCCCAACGACAAATGTCAAATGTGTGCAACAAACAAACAGTGCACAAATAAACGCAGCGAATAAATATAAATAAGTCAACTAAGTACCAGAATTTGTTTATTACAAATATCCAAAAACAAAAGCGTTTAAAAGCAATACCAATGCCCCAAAAATAATACAAGAGCTGAAAATACAAATACGAGTGATCCCAAAACACTCCTCTGGCAGAGCCAACTCTCAGGCTCAGCCTCCTCAAAACCTGCATCATCATCAAAATCTATGGTACCAGAAAATAGTACCGCAGGTAAGTAAAACCCAAAATGCTCCAAAACATAAATATATTAAAACAACTAACACTATGCATGCACATGATGACCAAAGCGCAAAACTCGAGAAAAAATACCATTTCTCGAAAATCACAATTTTTCCACGCACGCCAAAAATCATCATTTGGCACAAAACTAAAATCCAGGAATAAATCCATTAATTCCAATTTTAACTGTATGCATCATGGCCTCCCCTAGGGACCATCCACATACTCTGGCTCCCTTCGTCACTCCACAGGTAGCGACCGTGTAAGTGATGCACAACGAGTGATGCCCAGTTCCGCGCCCACCGCGTACATAGCCAAGCATCCTCTGACTCCCGCCAGCACAAGGGACCACGGAGTCGGATCGAGAGCACTACCATCCCGTCCAAGTCCTGGGCAACAGCTTTAGGAGACGATACTCAGTATATTCCGCTTCCGAGTGCCCAGAAGAGCTCCACTGAGATAATACACCATCTCGGCTTGGGGGTGATACACACGCACCCGAAAAGCCTTTTTCACATTAAACACAGTTTCCAAAACACACACCCATGCATGCGTGCACAATGCCATGAAATCGACCAATTTTCAACAACCAACAATTATCAGTAATTTTTCAACAACCAACACAGTCAAACCAGATAACCAAAACACAGTTTATAAAACAGATTAGTGCAAAAATATACTTAAGTCTTAAAAGTCTTTTGGAGAAATACTTACAACGCTATAAAGTAACTTTAAGAGGATCACGGAGGAGCAAAAGGGGCTGGAATGCAACGTAACAGTGTAAAAACATTGTAGCCGAAATACACAGAAAATCCAAATTCAAATGGGGTCAAAAGAAAGCTAGGGAACGGTAGGGTAGGGCCTATGGAAGGTGGTGAAACTAGTGGAAGCGACGGTTGGCCGTGGGTGGCAGCCGAAATGGCGGTTTAAGGCCGAAAAGAGCAAAACGGAGATGAGCTTGGCTGGGCTTCACCGGTGATTGATCGGGGCCGAGGTTGGGTCCATTAGGATGCTAGAGGGCCGAGGATGATGTGGTGAAGAAATAGTGGCCGAAGGTGGCCGGACGGCAGTGTTGGAACGAAGAGAAGGCCACGGTTTCGAACGGAAAATGAAGGCTAACGGCAGCGCTAGCCGACCTGAGATTTGAGGGGGTTGGTCGCCGGCGGCTGGGGAGTCGAATGGTGCCGGCGGTGAGGGCCACGGACGGCCGGCGGGCAGTGGTGGAATGGGAGAGAAGGCCAAACGGCGTGGGGGAGAGGAGAGAGAGAGAGAGAGAGTCGGGCGGGAGGAGAGAGAAACCCAGAGGAAAAGGAAAAAAAGAAAGAAAGAAAAGAAAAAGAAGAGGAAAAGAAAAGAGGTCCAATCCTCACAACTTTTGGATCATAACTAATTCTCAAAATAACTATTTTTAAAACAGTAAATTAAATAAATCAATTTAAACTCAAAACTAGTTAAAGAAAAATATTAAACTCCAACAATAACATTCTTTAAAAATAAAAAGCAATTAAACTACATAACACTAATTAAAATTATGAAAGCATATTAAAATAATTCCCTATTTAAAAATCGTAAAATAATCTTGCGAAAACATGTTAAATTAAATTAAAAGACTCAAAATCAAATATTTAATTAAAAAGCACTCCAATAAAAAGCATGTAAAAATAATTTTCACAACTTAAAATATTATAAAATAATATTCTAAAACTCCCAAAATTCTAAAACAAGAAAATCAATCTTTAAATTAATTAAAATAATTCTTTAATAAAAATACACTAAAATACAGGGTGTTACAATGATTTCCTTTGGAGTGGACTTGGGGATGAATTTAAATTCCATTCAGTCAAGTGGGAATTAGAAACCTCAGAGTGTCAAACAGGGCTTTACTTGGGAAATGGTTATGGCAATATAATACGGAACATAAAACTTTATGGAAGTCGGTAATCGACTACAAATATGGAAGTTTGTGTGTATGTGTGTGTGTTGGGGGAGGGGGGGGTTATGGCGTGGGTATGTGGAAGCACATCAGACGAGGGTGGGGAGTGGTTGCCCGTCATACTAGAATCGTGATGGGAGATGGCTCAAGATTTAAATTCTGGCACACATATGGTGTGGAGATAGCGCTCTCAAGCGCTCATTCCCTATAGTGTTCATACCTGCGCATGAGAAAGAAGTTTTAGTGGCGGGCCTCATGGGGATGGATGGTGACTTATTTCACTAGAATGTGAGCTTCACTAGGGTGGCCCAAGACTGGAAAGTCAACAATTTTGTAAATTTCTTCCAACTCCTATACTCCATGAGATCGAGCACCCAACGAGCTGAGATGTTGTGGTGGAAACCTGCTAGAAAAGGTACATTTTCAGTTCATTCATTCTATAAGGCCCTCACACATCCGCAAAATAATCACTTCCCATGGAGAAGAATTTGGAGAAACAAGGCCCCTCCTAGGGCGGCATTTTTTGCATGGACAGCATCTCTAGAAAAGATTTTGACGATGGATAATCTACGGAAATGCAGGGTGATAGTGGTGGATCGATGGATCATGTGTAAACAAAGTGGTGAGATAGTGGACCATCTTCTACTACATTGCAAGATTGCTTGAGCGTTATGGATCGATGTATTTAGATGGGTAGAATTACCCTGGGTTATGCCTGCAATAGTGGTCGAACTTTGGGCATATTGGTCGAATATGGGTGGTATTCCACAAATCTCTACTGTGTGAAAGATGATTCATATCTGTATTCTTTGGTGCATTTGGCAAGAGCGAAATGGCCAGAAGGCAGAGCAATCATTGGAGGAGATTAGATCATTGTTTGTTAGAACTCTATTTCTTTGGGCCAAAGCTGTAGATTTCAACTACCTAGATTTTCATAATTTTCTTATTTTTCTTTCTTCTTCTTCTTAAATAGGTGTTAACTCTTGTATACCCCCTATGTACGCGGGCTAAGCCGATTCTCATTATTATAATATAATCGTTTACCTATCAAAAAAAAGAATTATCATGCTGCAGTTAAGAGTTAGGTAAGGTTTGGATAGTGAGTTGAGATAAGATGAGATGAGTTAAAATGAAAATTAAAAGTTAAATAAAATATTGTTAGAATATTATTTTTTAATAGTATTATTGTTTTGAAATTTGAAAATGTTGAATTGTTTATTATATTTTGTGTGAAAATTTTAGAAAGTTGTAATGATTAAGTAGAATGAGTTGAGATGAGTTGAAACCATCTTTGTATCCAAACCCAGCCTAATTTCTTAGGTCTCTAGATAAAAAGTTTTCACTATAAAGTCTTTGGAAGGCAAAGAATTACAAATCTTGATTCAATATTACTATATAATTTCTTTTGTTAAGCTAAGTAATGGGTATTCATATGGAAGAGATATTTATCCATTGGAGCAGCAAGAATTGATATATAATGGTATGTTCTTGAAAGATGAACTAATAGATCAAGGTGTTCAAAGAGGGTTTCATCTTCCCTACAGGTTTGGACTCGGTAGAAAATTGAAGAAGAAGCGTTCAATACAAATTAGTCTGTTTCTTTCTCTCATTTCATGGAGGTCTGGCTATCCTCAAATTTAGCCATTTTCTCTCACTTTTCCTTCCAATTTTCTTTTTGTCCAAACTATAATATGTGGAAGTGTGGCATCTGTCAACATTTAATTCTACTTAACAGGAACCCAATATACAAATCAACATTTTAAAACACAATAAAACAATATTAATAATGGCATTAGTCAACTACTGGGAAAATCAAGCATGATAGAATTCAAAAAATAAAAATTGAATGCACTTAAGTGCTCTAGAAATGAAACAAAGAGGCCTCCGCACTAAGTACGCGAATTTCTAGGATTAGAGGAAGTGTACAAAGTCGAACCTCAAAACACAAATTATTCAGGAAGGAAATTTTGATAAGATTAAAAAAAATCATATTCAAGCCATAGATGAAAAGAAATCAATTATAACTATGGAAATTTTGAGAACTAGTGAAAGACATCAAATCCAACACCACCATACCAAAACCCTGAAATGACCCTCATTTGATCGACCCCACCTCTCCTAATTCCTTAGTTGCTTACATCTCTATTAGAACCGTAAAAATATCAGAGGTCCCTCTCTCCTAACCTTTGTGATCACAAATATTCCTAAAGTCTGCAAACCATTGAACAAGGAACTTTCATAACTTGAACAAGCATTGAAAAGTGAAAGATCAAAATCTGAGGAATTGAAACATATAAACCAGTATAAGATTTATATATTTTCCTGTACCTGAATGGTGAATGGCATTGCTTGAATAGGGAAAAAATATCCAATGGATTAAAAAGTGTTAATCTTTTATTATTCACTTCTTATACTAGTATAAGAGCCCTTAACCAAACGTCCCAAATTATTATAGAAAACACAATACATGTAAAAATGCTCAAGATCCAATCATATTCATGGCATGGTGTCCCATCAGGGTAAGCATGGCTTTGAGTGCAAGTCAAAGCAATGTTGGTGTGACCCATTATCAAAGGCTAGAATGGGGACTAACTAAATTAAGGTTGGATGGTTTCCATAAGTAATAAGGAAGAGACCAGTCCAAAGGAAACAAACCAAGAGGCCTCACTTTATTGTTGCACAATTTGCATCAACAAGAGAACTTCTAAGGCTAATTTTGCAGTGACTTCTCGGATTTAATGTACAAAGGGGCCAGAGAGGGCACTCACATTGTAGGTACAATTAGCATTTATATAAAATAACCCAACCACAAACATGAGAATTTAGTTATGGGAAAAAACTTACAGCTCGTTGATATGGCAAATGGTGCCATTGTTGTACGAACATTTGCATTTGATAAAGGGGTTGTAATCCGGGTTAATAAAGCTGGTGTTGTCAGTGGCAGCTCCACTACATGGCTCCCCACTTATATTCCATTGACCTTGTGGTGCTGATATCTTCCACTGTTTAAATATTGAGTTTAATACTTTCACTGCAACAATGAATTTACAAGTTATTGACATGTTAGTCAGCTTGAGGGTTAAAGATCTACATGTTAAGAAGTATTTTGCTTTAGGAATCTTGGTAGGAGTCTTGATGAGAATAACTATCCCATAGATTTCAAATAAACTTTAGGCAAAAATAAAATTTGAATAAATAAAGTTATGAGGAATGTGCTTATAAAAAAAAAAAGTTATGAGGAATGTCACTCTTCATCCTAAACCATTTCATCCCTGATCACACATGCTGATGTGTCATATTTCAAATTGCTTTTTCTATCAACCGCTTAAATGGCACCCACTTCAAATATACCACATCACTCTTGGTGACTGGGAATAAGGATTAGGATGAAGAAAAGTTATTTATATTGACTTATTGTTTACCTTAGAAGTCGTTTAGCTTAGGAATTCTTGGTGAGAACTAGAAGTCTTGGGACTTGTTTGGGAAGGGAGATGATCTCATTTCATCTCATAACATTTCAATTTCCTTCCTAAACATCACTCAAATACATACACTTTTCAATTTCAAATCAACTTTTTCATTTAATCATTACAACTTTCCCAAACGTCCAAACAAACCACAAAAAACATATTACTTTTTCAAATTTCAAAACAAAAATCATATTCTAACATTATTCTAACTTCATAAAATTTTTAATCAAATTTTTCTCTCCTTTCTCAAAATGCAATAAAATATCTTAACTCAAACCATTTCATTACTATTCACAGAATTATCATCTCATCTCACTTCCCATACAAGCCCTGATTCTTCTACAATTCTATTTCTTGTAGCTTACATTCTAAGCACCACTAGTTGTCAAATTACAACTTAATCACACAGCACAATATATTTGAAATCAGGGTGCTCAAGAAAACCTAGGCTAATGCACTGACATTGAAACAAACATTTCAGGTTCATTTCAATTCTCCAAGACTAATGATGCATGTGATTCCTGATTATTATGCACAACATTATTAAGGGCTAGTTCGGAAAAATATTTCATTTCAAAATTATCATCTCATCTCATCTCATTCCCAAATATCACTCAAATATAAATATTTTTAAACTAATCATTACAACTTTTTCAAACTAATAATTACAACTTTCCCAAACTTTCAAACAAATAATTAAAAATAATTCAACTTTTTCAAATCCCTAAATAAAAATAATATTAAAAACTATATTCTAACAATATTTTAATTTTATAATATTTTATTCAACATTTTCTCTCTCCTTTCCCAAAACTCCATAAAACATTAACTCAAACTATCTCACTATTATTCACAAACTATCTTACTACTATTTACAAAATTCTCATCTCACTACCTAAGCTTGTCCTATATGTTCCTATTCAAAAAGAAAACATAGGGACTTGATTTGACTAGTTTAGAGACATAACCAAACACTAAAGCTGGCTGTAAAAGCTAAAGTGTACCAGTTGTATAAATTACTACCTACATTAATACCATTTTTTGAAGAGCGGTGCTACTCTGCTGCTCAGAGCAGCTTGCTGGAACTTACCGCTAGGCTAAAATCACCTTTTTATTTTTTTTTCAATTTTTTTATTTATATTTTTTTATCATTTTAAAATATTTTAAAAAAATAAAAAAAAAATTTATCCATACACTAATAGTCACTTCCTTAACTGTTAAGTAAATAAAAAAATTTTAAAAAAATTAAAATACATGAAGTGACAAAATGAGAAAACAAGTTGAGTGGTCAAAGTAGTATTTTTCTTTTCTAAATAATCTACGGTAATCTTTAGTACCACGGCATAATTTGATAGATCTTGGATTCTTTTTTTTTTTTTTTTTTAACAGAGTCTGAGGTATTGAACGAAGTTTTTATAGCTGTTAATGTACTCAACTGTTTTCACTCCTGTTCTTATCAGCGTTAGAAGAGAAAAAATCATTAGATAATGAACTATTGGTTCTAAGGCATCTCTGCCAACAAATCAACAATTTGATTTGCTTTTCTTGCCTACTCTAACTAACCCAACATTTATATAGACATTGGAAGATACGTTTGGGAAGTAAGCAGCCCCTTTGGCAACCGCTCATCAGGAAAGAAAAAACTCAATCCAAAAACACAGGTGAAGGACTGATCTTTGGGTAGCTGCACGGTTCAACTCTATGGCTCCGTTTGGATTCAGAAAGTCTCTCACCTCATCTTATATTACAACTTTCTCAAATCCAAATCAGCGCATACGTGTGCTTCTTTTTAAAAAGATTTTGTGAGCTTCTTGGTACTTATTTGTCCAACAAAGCGAACACTTCCACGCGCGCGCACAGCAGTTTAAATCAAGTTTTTTCATACTTTCAACTACAGCACAGTTGCGTCTAATAAAGCAACTACATTTTGCGAAATGAAGTAGAGAGAGAGGAGAGAGATAGAGAGGCTTTTGTACCTTCATACGGATCGGTTACAGCTTTTGTTTGATTCTGGGCTTGAGCAATACTAACAAGGCCACAGATGCAGACAGCATAACAGGCAGAGACAAACATGGACGAAGGTCCTGACATGAATGTGGGTACAAAACGAAAGACAAGGGAGCTTGAGTAAAATGATGTTTCCTTCACAAATCCGTCCCTCTACATTTATAGCATATATGTGGACAGAAATCAAGCGCCGCCTTCGTGGAATTGTCAGCATTCTCATTCATGTCAGATTATCACATTATTTATTTATTAATTAAAATAATAATAAAATATTATTAATTTAATATCTTTTTATAATTCTTTTATTTAATTTATTTTTTTCATATTTAACAATTTAAATTCATTAAAAATTATATGAATCCAGGCACCTATATATTTATAGATAATAATTAGTTGTACAAATATTATGTAAAAACAAAATATGAGAGAGAAATTATTTAATGAAGAGTGAATGGTAACTATACAAACATAGAGAGTTAATGTAGCAAGCGAGCAATATGTTTACCTTTCACCTTTATCAATATAGACCATTTTAAAAGATTATTAGCCAAATTTTGATTTGATTTTTTTTTTTTTTTTTTGAGTTAGTTGCAAAATGAGTAAAGTTTTCGAGATCTAAGTTTTTAATTTTTAAATCTTCCGATAGAATATTAATAGAATTTGACAATGTCTATGTGTTAATCTTCCATTATTGATACTATGTGTGAGCCAATTGAAGATTGACACATGTATTAGTATGTCATGCAACAACTATATATTAATTTTTAAAAGAAGATTGACAGAAATATATAACTAAGAATCTTTTAAAATTAAAGGTAAAAATTTTAAGAAGTTTAAAATTAGCTTCAACAAATACTTTCTGTAAAATAAAACCCGACATCTACTGCAGAATTATAATAATCCAAAATTGGTTAATATAGTTTAAAAATAATAATATGTGACATAATTCGTTAATTTAATAAAAATAAAATATAGAATTAACAGATTTAAATTTGATATTAATAGATTTACGTTAATTGCTTTTATTTATATAGTTATTAACTTATGAAAAAATTTATTCAACCTCTTATTATTTATACAACTTTTATATATCATATTTTTTAATTTTTATTATTTTTTTTATTAAATATTTACTATATAAATAATGAATAGAAGAATTGAATCAGTTTTAAAAAATAAACTCAAAAAAAAAAATTTAAAAATTTAAAATAATATAATATATAGAGGTTAGAGAAATTGTGTAATATTATTCTCAACTTATTATTATGGTTGTGAAGCTGCTGGCCTTCCTCCAGCATAGCCAAATCAGCACTAGCAGCAAGAGCTAAAGAGAAGCTGAACTGATCTAAATCTAGTCCAGCATGTCTCATTTTGGCAATGAGGATAAGAGCCTCTTCCCCTTGGCCATAATGAGCATTTGCAGCAATTATAGAATTCCACGTGATAGAGTTCTTAACAGTTAAATGACAAAAAATGTAATTACTTGAATTCAGGTCCCCACACTTGGCATACATTGTGATAAGGGAATTCTGCACGTACAGGTCTGATTCGAATCCTGTCTGAACTATATGTGCATGGATAGACATCCCGTGTTTTAGTAGATTATCAGCAGTAAAGCAAGAACCAAGAACATTCACAATTGTAATGTAGTTTGCAGGTATACCATCTTCTCTCATGAATCGAAAAGCTTCTACTGCTTCATCCGGTTGTGCATTTTCGGAGCGACCACCTATGAGTGCATTCCATGTTACTTCATCTCGATTGCGAATTGTTTGGAATACTTTTTTTGCATCAGCCATCATACCAGATTTTCCATACATAGAAACTAATGCATTGCCAACAATCGAGTTGTCATGCAAGCCAGCAAGGGTTGCGAGGGCATGAACACTCTTGCCTACAACAAGAAATTCAGGATCTGAACAGGCAGCCAAGAGATTTGTAAAAGTCACATGATTTCTTGCTTTTCCCACCCGAATCATTTCCATAAAAAGTTCTAAGGCATACAGGAACTTGTGATCCTGAACGTAGCATGTCATCATGGAGTTCCATGAGATCAGGTCCTTTTCTGGCATCGCGTGAAATACCAGCTCTGCATCCTCACTTCTTCCAGCCTCAGAGTACATATTTATAAGAGTATTGCATACACAAACATTTGTTTCTAGCCCCATTTTTACAATTAGACAGTGAATACCTCTGCCCCACTTAAGGTTATCTACAGAACCGCACACTGTTAACAAAGTTGAGAGTCTTGTAGAATCTATCTTGTTATGGACATAAGACATCCAATTAAAATATCTTAATGATTCGCCAAAAAGTCCATTATGTGTATTTGCAGCAATCACTGAGTTCCATGATATCGTGTCATGTTCATCCATGTGATCAAACACATGGCAGGCTGCCTCCATGTGGCCAAAACTACCAAACATTGATATGAGGGAGTTTCCCACAGAAACATTAGTCTCTAACCCGGACTTTACAACATCCCCAAGAACTTGATTACCCAATAGTTCATCTCCAAGCATCCTACAAGAACTAATTACTGCAGCATGTGTGTTCTCATTGCAACATACCCCTTCACGCTTCATAAGCCGATATATATCTATAGCTTGTCCCAAATCTCCGCTGTCCGAGAGTCCAACAATCAACGAAGTCTCCGCTCAGGCAACTCCTCAAAGAGCTTCAGAGCGGAAGAAACAGGCCCATAGGTGAAATAAAAATTCAAAAGAGAAGTCCCTATAAAAACATCACATGGCAATCCAATCCTAATGGCAAAACCATGGACTTGAAGTCCTTCATCTAACATACAATCCGACCTCTCACACGCCGTTACCAAGCTAGCAATCAAAAACCCACTTGGCTCGACACCATGTACGCACATTCCACGAAAGAATCCAAAAGCTTCTGGGTACAGACCCACTCGAACAAAACCTGACATCATGTTATTCCACGAAGCTTCGTTTCTATGAGACATTTGATCGAACACGTCCCACACCTCATCTAACGATGTCACATTGAGACATCTAAAAACTTATCTTAAAGAGGCAAATAACACAATCATGGGTGGCGAGTATTTGCATGTGAGATATATGGCACATATTCTGCATCTAATTGTCACTGATGGTTTGAGGGATTTTCATGACTTGATTTCTCGGGTCAAGACTACTGTGAGATGGGTGAGCTCTTCTCCTTTGAGGTTGGATAATTTAAGATTGTTGCGAGGTCTGCAGACCTAACATCCAAGAAGGGCCTTTGTACTGATATGCCAACATGATAGAACTCAACATTTTGATGTTCGAGGCTGCCCAAGAATATAAGCTGAAATTTACATTATTGGGTGACGAAGACATCCAATATGTTAAATATTTTGATGATCACGGGGGATTGAAAAAATCCGTAGATGATGATTGGGAGATTCTATCTACTTTTGTAGAGTTTTTGAGACTTTTTTACGAGGTCACCACGACTCTATCTGGAACTTTATACCTACATCTCATCAATTCTATCAGCAAATACGTAGGGTAAAAGAGGAATTAGATGACATGGTCGCGGGTGGTCACATGGTCGCTGAAGGAGATGACATTGATTATGAGGTCAAAGTACGACAAGTATTGGGGAGATTTTACTAAGGTTAATATTTTGTTATATGTAACTGTCGTACTTGACCCGAGATTTAAGGTGGATGACATGGTATTTGGATTGAGTTTTGCGTACAGGCAAGCATGGGTGGAGATTATTGCAGGAAGGGTTTGGGAAACCCTTAATAGATTATTTGATGAGTTTACCACCTTGCAGGTAGTAATATTGCGGCACCTACACCTATCCTCCCACAGGTTCCAGAAGTCGAGGTTGGGAAAAGACGTAAATTGAACTAGGATGAGAGGTTTGAGCAGACCCCCTTCCTCCAAAGTTCTGTAGAGGCTCTGTCAGAAATAGATAGATACTTTGCAGTGGAGATTCTACCGTTTTCACAATATTTCGTTATATTAAGTTGGTGGAAGATGAATGCCATGAAGTATTCCATCCTTGGAGAGATAGCTCGCACATTTTTGGCCATCCCTGTTAGCACCGTAACCTCAGAGTCGGCCTTTAGCACCGGAAAGCGTGTATTAGATTCATTTTAGAGTTCATTAGCTCCTACCACTGTGGAGGCTTTGATTTGCATGTAAAATTGGATCAAGGGAACTCCAATTCATGTTTCAGATCTTCTTGAGTATGAGGAGGCCAACGTCGAGGAGAAGGGTGTTGATCAGCCTGGGTCTAATATTAATTTTAATTTCATTTTTTAATTTCTTATTTTAATATATTTATTTTCATTTAATTAGTTTTCATTAATTTCATTTCAAATTTAATTTTTATAGTAATACATGAGACGACGTCTACGGCTACCTCCGATGCAGTATGACTTTGTATAGGTCCGTTGGACTCACCATTGACATGGTTTGTACAATTTCTCCCTATTGTTTTTTACATTTATAATTTTATATAATATTTTAGTATCTAATTATTTTGCTTGTCTGTTTTTAAGCTTTTATATTCTTAATATACATATGCCGAATCCTAATGACCGATTTATGCTCATGATTCATCTGTCTCATATTCATCCCAAATTCCAATGGCCCAATCCCAATCTCATCTTGGTTAGTACTTTTAATATTTTGTATTTAAATTTTTTAAAAGTTTATATCATCTTTATTACTTTATAATTCTAATTTGTTTTATTTTTAACTTATTAACTTTTAATTTTATGATCTTGATTTTCAATCTCACAGCAGTCGACACAACTCACCACTCAGTGAATCACCGCCACGGCTCCATCCCAAATTGATCAAATTGAAAAGTTTTGATTTTGTTAATTTACAATTAATTGTAATGTTGCTACAATAGTTAATAGTACAATTTGTGATATTTAATTTTTTTTAGAGGAGTTTGTAATATTGTAATAGTTTAGTAGTTCTCTTAATTTGTATAATTGTAAATTGTAATAGCTTACTAGATTTGTGCCTTAGTGATGATTATTATTTAATTAGTTAATAGTTGAAACTTAGTATATAATTAATAGTTCAATATATATATATTCAATTTTTAAATATATATATTTTTTGTTATATTTTGGGCCCAAAGTGACCCAAAAACAGATTCTGGGCCATTTCGGGCCCAGATAAGTGAACTGGGCTGAAGGCACAGTAGGGGAGAGGGGGGCAGATGGATGGAGGTCCACCGCCGCCTCTTGGCAACCGGATGGGGTACCCCGCTCTCGCGTACGGAGAAAAATTTCCCACCTCCGCCCATGCGGGGGCAGGGGGCAAGGGGTGGCCCTGCCCCATAGGGGGCGGGTATCACCCCTAAGTGCATCCCTCACCACTATTCGGATAACGGTAAGCTAAAAATCGCTCTACATGCATTCCCTATCCTCATCCCTAGGTAATGGTTGAACCTGCATGTGATGTGCGTAGAGCTTACTTTGCTACTCCAATGTGTCCAAGATGCAATTGTAAGTGCTCAGAATAAGTGCTCTTGTTAACTCGTCATCTCTCCCTTTGCTCGATTGCTCTCCCTCGGGACTACCTTTTGCTCAAATTCCTCGCTCGATCTTCGTTGAATCTCACTAAAACAATATTCTTTTAGGAAGTCAAATATCTTCAAAAGCACATAATACTTAACCACTTTTCTCTTAGGGGATTTTTGGAAAAATTTGTCGTCTCATCTCATATCATTTTTTTCTCAAATACCATTCAAACGGCATCGTTTAGATACCCTTTCAGTAGATTGAGTTGTGGGAAAGGGTGCAATTCAAGCAACTTGGTTTATTTTATTTTTTAAAAAAGTATTTGTGTTGAAACGACGTCGTTTAAACTTAAGGGTTATTAAATCCTAAATGTTTTTCTCTCAGTCCTGAGTCCCTTCCTTATGTAGATGGCATATCTTCTTCACCCCGAACCCCCATTTAGCCTTCACACCCAGAGCCCCATGAAAAACACCCACAGCCCCACGTTGCCGTGCCAGTCACTAGTTTCTACCGCCTGGTTGCCAATCGTCACAACTGCCAGCTTAGGCGAGATGTCTTAAATTTCTCTACTTGAGTTTAATTAGTGGGTAATAGTTTTTATTTTTCGAAATAAATATTGGTAATATGTGAGGAGCTCCATCTTATTGTTGTAGAATTGTTTGTCTAGTAATATTGTGATTATTTGATTCCTTTATCACCGGATTGTTGTAATTTTTTTTTTTTTTGACCGGATAATTATTACATTTGAATTGCTATTATGCTATTACTGCCATTGACGTGCTAGAAAAAACCATTTCATTTTGTTAGGTACCCATGGTCTGTGAATTGAAACGTGTATAAAGCCTACCATTTATTCACTGATAAGGCAGCATATTTGTGAATTTAAAAAGTCTAGATAATCATAATCTGTGAATTTAAACTAATACTTAATGATTAAACAGATTTTCTAAAGTTTTTATATAGGTTAGACGAGTAGAAATATAAGAGTTTTTCTACTCAATCATTCTTACATCACACACTTACTAAGAAGAAAAAAATAAAAGCAGATGTGTTGTGTAGGGATGATGAGTAAACTTATTCTAAATAGAATGGCAGATTTGTTTTGCAAAACTTACAATACTTGCTTGTTAAGGCTCGGTTTGGATTGAGAGGAGCTCTCAACCTATCTCTCATCATTATAATTTTTACAAATTCTCACATAAAATATAATAAATAATTTAATTTTTTTAAATCTTAAAATAAAAATAATATTAATTAAATAATATTTTATTTAACTTTTATCTCAACTTACTATAAATCTATCGTAAGTTAATTAAATTTTGTCTCATTCTTATTAAGAAGTTGAATTCCTTTTATTTTACAACACGAAAGGCTAATAACAATTTATATCAATGAGCTTCCGTATACGTAGTATAGTGGTAAGTATTCCCGCCTGTCACCCGGGCGACCCGGGTTAAATACCCGGCAACGGCGCTTTTATTTTATTTTTCCCTCTCTTATAATTACCCACCGGTTTGATCAGCGCGTACTGGATGGAAACTAACGATCTGGATGCCATAGAGAGGAGAGAGTAAATAGAGCAGTATCATCATCTTTTTGCAAACGGATCATGAAAAGCAAAAACAAGAAAAATTTTATTTTTCCCTCTCTTATAATTACCCACCGGTTTGATCAGCGCGTACTGGATGGAAACTAACGATCTGGATGCCATTGAGAGGAGAGAGTAAATAGAGCAGTATCATCATCTTTTTGCAAACGGATCATGAAAAGCAAAAACAAGAAAAGTAGGCGACATTGGCAAAACATCTGTGCAGCTGCCACTAGGATCATTGTGGAAGAACGTTAATACTTGAATGCGGATTCATTGCCAGAAAATCTAGCAGATAGTAATTTCCAAGAGTATTAATAACTCTTCCAAGCAACTTTTCCATCAATGCAGAGCATATCCAAAGGACAATGCAAAAGCACAATTTTTGCCAAAAACAAAAGACTTGAGTATATAATTGAGCCGTCCCTACAGCATATAATTAATGTTCCTAGATACAACACAAGCTCACCCTTTTGGTCTCTCATCCTCTGCTCAAGCATCACAAGCAGCAAGCTTTGTTTAGGATTTATTCCAAGTCTTGTACATAAGACTAGTGTTGCCTGTGAGCAATGTAATTCGCCAAAGCAATCAATGGCGCTGCCTTCTCTGGGTAAATTCCAGAGAGCTGGTTCTGGGCATCCTTGTTCAGTTTCTTGGCAAATTCTCTCGATTTCTCGATGCCCAGTAGCTTCGGATACGCAACCTTATCCGCCACCAAGTCCTTCCCGGCCGTCTTCCCCAATTCCTTCGCCCATTTTGTCACGTCAAGGATATTGTCCACCACCTGAAGCTGAAACAGCAGCCCGATGTACCTCGCGAATTTTCTCAGCTTTTCCACCTCCTCGTTGGACCCACCTCCCAGAATTATGCTGATGAATGAATTCCAGGTGCTCTAAATCAACCTCGGAAAGTCCGGCAACAGTCCCTTTGGTCCCAATCGACCTAGCTAGCTCGGACGGCGTGGACAATCCTTGCGGACACCACGATGTGCTCGAAAGCGAACGACAAAAGCTCATCGCCGGCGAGAACCGCAACATCCTCACCGAAGACCTTGTGGTTGGTGGGCTTTCCTCGGCAGAGATTGTCGTTGTCCATACAAGGAAGATCGTGGTAGATCAGAGACATGGTGTGGATCATCTCGACGGCGTAAGCGGCGGGCATGACAATTGTCTCTGTGTCGCTGACAATCTCGCAGACAGCGATGGAGAGCATGGGGCATAATAATTCCTAGCCAACCTCAAGAATGCGTATATCTTAAGTTCAGCTACAACGTAATTTCATAAAATGTAGAAAGTGCATTTTGCTTCTGTTTTGTGAGAGCAAGCGAGTGATAATTAATATAATACTAATGCTTATAGCTGGAGTATCTGCTGTAACTCATTTAGTTTACTTATGGAATGCCTAATTCGACGTGTGTCAAAGAAAAGAAACTTAGCTATTTTTTAGCTACTCATGAGCAATTGACATTGGTTTAGCCAAATTTAAGATGATCTTTTAACGTAATTAGTATTGACTTCATTAAAAGTCAATCTATTTTTAAAATTTGAATAAATATAGATAAAATTATCTATATTGACTTCATCAAAATACAAAAATTTGAACTATGAGCTATAGTGATTTTAAGTACATCTTCAAATTTAAAAATGTATTGTTTATCATTAAAAGTAATATTTTATTATAAAAATTAAAACCAACTTCTTTCTTGCATAAACAGTGTACAGTAATATAATAGTTTGTCATTTAAATAATAGCCCAATTAACTTCGTATAAGGTTAATACTATAGGATTATAGCTACAATAATTTTTATTTGTTAAAATAATATAATATAATATTGTTAGCTAAAACATCCGATGCTCCCATCTATAATTCCAGGCCTGCAAAAAAGTTGTCGATGCTATCTGTGATGCCTTCCATTTAATTTTTTATTATTAATCGTTGGACTTTATTTAGATAGTGTAATTGCAAAATATGAAAAAAAAGTTAAAAATATTATTATTAAAAAAATAATATTATATTATTATTTTGATGAATCTAATGACTAATCTAATGTGGGGTTATGGATAGAAAGGTTTTGAATATATAGAAAACATATATTTTTCATCAAATTTTAAAGATGACTTTGATAAAACCTATACCAATACTAAGCTAAAATAGATCAGCATTAGCTCTTTTTGGAGGTGAAGTCTTTTAGAAAAAAACTGTGTAAATTATGACTGCTCATGTATTGTTCTTAAATTTAGCCCCCAAGCTAATGCTAGGAGGCCATGGCCGTCGGAACACCTACAAGAAGCCGTGGCTGTAGTTTAGTATGGCTTTCCACTCATAAAAGAGGTAGTGAGTCAGAAAGCTCCGTTTGGGTTTGGGTTTGGGTTCCCGCCTTTAATCGTTTGGTTCCTTAACCAAACTCATCTCATCTCACTCATCATTACAACTTTTTCAAATCCCAACATAAAATATAATAAACAATTCAACTTTTTCAAATTTTAAAACAATAAAAATATTTAAAAATAATATTTTAACAATATTTTATTATCTAAACTCAACTCAACTCAACTCATTTCAACAACCAAACGCACCCTAAGGGAAGTTGCATTCAATACCTTCCTCTAAGTGAGTACGCATTATATAATAGCTTCAAGGTGACAATTAGGATGGTATCGTACGAGGCACTGTACAGATACAGATGTCTAGGTGTAGTTTGGATACTAAGAGATTATTCTAAGAATATCTCACTATTATTTATTATTTTATTATTATTTTTTATCTACTTTTTACTACTATTTAATATTCTATCATTAATTTTTCATTAACTTTTTACTACTATTCGTAGAATACCTCATAATATCTCTATATCCAATCGCAACCTTAAACCATTTTATTGGGGATCAAGTTAAGTGAGAGACAACTAGATTGACCATAAATTTATTTAGGATACTAGGAAAAATCGCTTTCATCAAATGAAAAATGAGATGACAATTCAAAGTTGTCAAAGAGTTGTGGCAGACAATGTCAATGAGAGCTAGAATTCGAGGATGGGGGACATGGTGTTTCTAAAGATTTCACCTATGAAGAGTGCAATGAAGTTCGATAAGAAGGGAAATCACAACTTCTTCATTATTTTCTTGAAACAAAGTGAAAAAAAACCACCCTTAACTCTTAAGCATATTTTTTTTTTTCTTGCTTTGTTTCTATTTGAATTTACAAGCATAATTGAGATTATTTATTCTTTAGGGGTGAGAGGAAGTTTTAAAATCCAACTAAATATAGAAATCATTTTACAAGCGATTAGATCTCTTGAGACGTAATGACATACAAGATCTGAAAACGTAGAACACAAATTGTTTTTATATTTTGTCAATACAAACAAAGGGAACAGAGAAGAATAAGATAAATAATGGAAAGACCAAATCTCATCTATTCTCCTTCAATATCATGAAGCATAGGCATAGTTGCACGCACCGGTGAATGCTCCAGGTTATCAACTATGCTTGTGCTAGCTGTAGAGTTGTATTGGTTGGTTTCAGTTCCTTTCGCTTCAAAAACACCCATTACATCGTCGAAGACCCAATCAGTCAAGTATCCGGGTCTTGAAGTTACAGTGCTCACTTCAGCATCTCCTGAAAGCATCGCCACTACACGTGACATTGATGGCCTTAGCATTGGTGATGCTTGACTGCACAATAGAGCCAATCCAATCACTCGTTTTACTTCTTCCTCACCATAAGTTGCTAATTTAGAGTCCACCAGTTCAATAACACGTTTGTTTTCATGTAGATGCCAAGCCTAGGAAGCAGAAAAAGGACAACATCCATTAGCGGAATAGATTTGGACATGAGAAATACACGGGTCTTTTTTTGTCAGGAAAGTTTCACTTCGATCATTTTGACTTCAAGGGCAAGAAGTATTAAAACACTAGTTTCAGCACAATAAATTGTGGAAGGCACTTTGTTAAAGACAACTATTGGGGCATGGCGGCTCTTCAGAGAATTTAGTGTCGCGTCTTAATGAAGCCCTGTTAGAAAAGTTATAGAAGTTAATCATATGTCATGACTCTTAGTGTTATGATAAAATGCATTACTTTGTAAAATTTGCTAATACTATAAAAAAGAAGCACCCCAAACAAAATTTGCTACACTGTAGAAAGGAAAGCACTGGGAGTCTCAGACCCCGATCAAGCAATTTCAAAAGCTCAGGGAATTGAGCTGTTCCAACAAGGTCTATCTACGATACTACAAACCAAAATGAAAAAAGAAGAAGACAAAAGCAAGTCTATGTGATATTCTAATAAACTCCTCAATTCTGCATGACCTGTCACTCTTTTTTGAATGACCCCATGACAGATGGAGTTTGGGGTGAAATCAAGGTTTTCAAAACATTGAGAAAGAAAGTCAGGGTAAATTTCAAAAGTCATGGACATCAGAAAATGCAAATAGGTATATAATAAGCAAGTAACAGAGCAATTATGTCATATCTTGGAAATCTAAAAATCTTTACACATACCATTAAGGATATGTTTGGGAGGTGAGATGAAAATTTTGTGTTTTGTTTTAAAGTTTAAAATATTATTTTTTAATTTTAATATTTGAAAAAGTTAAATTGGAATTTGAAAAAGTTGTATTGGGATTTGAAAAAGTTAAATTGTTTATTATATTTTATATAGGAATTTGAAAAGGTTGTAATGATGAGATGAGATGAGATGAAAATTTTGAAGAAGATAAAACATCCAAGCATAACCTAAGAGATGCTCATTTCATATCCCATCAAGTCCATAACTGGACTCTCATGAACTTCTATGAAAATAAAATAAATATCATTTCATTGGATGTGCAGAATTGCCTTTTACTTTCTTTACTAAATAATGCATCATTTTTCATCTAAATCCAAAAAGAAAGGAGAGTCTGAACCATGATTATCATATGTCTGATGTGGTTGCCAGAGTCAGGATGATTTGGAACTTTTGAAAGGATCAGTATTTACCAAATGAGAAAGAAGAATCTAATAAGGATACTGTGATATCTTCTTACCCATTCAAGTAGATAGACCCTCTCTTCGTCTAAGCTTGAGTCAGAGTTAGGCCTGCCACTAATGATCTCCAGAGCCACAACACCAAAGGAAAACACATCCACCTTCTCTGTAAGGTGTCCACGCAATGCATACTCCGGTGCAAGATATCCACTAAATCAATAACAATTAATGCAAAAATTGTTACCATAAATGTCTGAAAAAGTAACACAAATAAAAATAAACTTCTATGACCTATAAATATGAAACGTTTAACCACACAAAAGTAAAGTTTTGTGCAGATTGGCTAATAAGGAAGTTTAATTGCTGGAAATAGCGAAAATTTCCAAATAAGAGGCTGCCGAGATTGTTTATAACTAATTAAGAAAAAAGTTGACTTTAGAAATAGCTGTACAGCCTATAATAAAAACTCCAGCAATCAATGCTGACCCATAACAGTGAGTACAGGAGATATTTCCTTATAAAACTAACAAGGATGAAGGGATCTGCAAGATTGCAATCAGTTTATATACCCAATAAAATCACCCCCTATAATAGGAAAACTTTGAACCAAATTAGGAAAACTTTGAACCAATAAAAGCTCCTGCTGCGCCAACTTCCAGCCAGCCTTTCTCCAAAAACTGGCATCACCAAGGTTTTGAACCCTAATCGACCGACCATGGGAAAGCTCTTGAATCGGCTCACGGCACTTAAATCCACTGCCAAATCTCTCCAATGCCAAGCCAGGAAATGCGAGAAGGAGGAGAAATCCGAGAAGCGCAAAAACAAGAAGGCCCTGGAGAAAGGTAACGTCGACGGCGCCAGGATCTACGCTGAGAACGCCTTCCGGAAGCAAACTGAGCGTTTGAATTATCTCCTCCTCTCCTCTCGTCTTCACGCCATCGTTGCTTACCTCGGCATCCTGGACGAGATGGCCACCCTCAAAGAGTCCCTGAGAAACATCTTCAGATCTCTAAAGTCTACCCTCGCCACTGACAACATTCAAAACATGCCCGAGACCACGGATATGTTCGAGAAGCAGGTCGCCGAGTTCCTGGAGCTGGCCGCCTCTACCTTCTTCTCGCCGTCGACGGGAGATGTCAACAGCCTGATGCAGCAGGTCGCCGACGATTATGGCCACGAGATCTCCGTAGGTCTGCCTCAGCCGGTCGCGCACGCTGTTCTGGCCTTGGAGACCGAGAAGGTCGACGAGGACGACCTCTCCAAGCGCCGCCTCGCCTTGCTCAAGGCTAGCGATGAGATTGTTTATGCTACGGCTGGGAAGGAAAACTAATCTAAGGTTTGTCTTAAGCGCGTGGGTTGGGTCAAGGGCATGTGTCTTATCTCTTTTAACTGTTTGAATTGGAGCTGTTATATGTTTATTGGGCCACAGGCTTAGTGGCTTCGTTTAAGTCTATTTCTATTTAAGTTGAGTCTTCATGTTATCATTCGACTAAGTCTATCTATAATTTCTTCAAGTACTCCTCAGTATTTCAGTAAATACATTATTCAGTTTCTACAAACATTGAGTTATATATTGGAGGTCCAGGCCCCTCGAATAGCCTACATAATTTACATATTAATTTTCAGCCTTCATAATAGTTTATGACTTCTTATTATGAGAATGTGATGTGTATGATGCATAATACTTTTTATATTCTGTAAATTTGACTGAAATATGTCTTGGGATTATTGTTATTACAGACTATATTGTTATTTATCTGGGTGTTTAATACTTTTCACCTGGTTTTGTGAATATGATTTTTCAGTATTTAGGTGTGTAGTTACGGATTGCTTGACGTGGCCAAACAAGGCGTTATTTGTGTAGATCAAGTGAATAGGATCTGTGTGTCAGTGTGTCTGTGGTTCAAATTTGATGTGGTAGGAATTACTAGTATGTTTAAATTTGATTGAAAAGTAGCCTTTTCATTTTGTTTCCAAGAAACCTACACACGAGGCAACAAAACACACTTCAATATATGAGGGATACATGTCAGGAGAGAACATGCTACAATTGAGCAGATAGTTTATTACAGATGAGACACAGAACTCATCCTAAAAAGTGAGTCTGGAACCTATCTAGTTATGTTGTTGAAGCTCAAATCCCTTACAAAATAAAGACAAAAGGACTACTATTGAGTTATACGGTTGTTTAGATAAGAAAATTAGCTGACAGAACATAAAATCAAATAATAAATTTGGAAAACACAAATTAGGTCCACACCTAATATCCCCCCCTCTAAAAAAATAGGAAAAGGTTGCACAAAGAGAAATGATAAAACACAAAAGCACTGTACTGACCTTGGATTCAAATGACCAACCCTATAGGGAGAATTTTAAATGGCATACAATATAACCTGGTAAATATATTGCTTCATCTATATTAACTAAACATATTCTATCATAATTAAGCTATTTAAATATGTTCCCTTCAGGTTGAGGTTATTAACACATTGACACCCCTCCCAAATAGTCATCCATCAAAATGTACAACTTACAACTGCCACAAGCTTTCGTATTCTCCAATATTTGCTGGAATTGAATCAAAAATATTGTTATTCCTTAAAATTCTGCAATAAATGTAACCAAGCTGTTAATTACTTTCCAGAAGAGCTACAAGTATAACAAGGAAAACAACAACAATATGTTAGTGTCATGTAAACACACCCACAATGGAGAAAAAGAACATGAAACAAAAACGAATTTATGTAGTCTGGCAAAATTCAAATGTCCATGGTAGAAGAAAATATCAAAACCTCATGATATCAAATTGAGGATTACCAAGCTCTCAACCTCGCTCTTCTCTCTCACTTTCTAATACAACAGTAGCAGCACCAACGCCTCACTGTCCAGCCTGGCCCATGGCTAAAGCCATAGGACATTCGGCTTCTGGTAAAGTCCCCTTTGCAGTACTCAAAAAAGTGTCCAGTCAAAAAATACCATATGCCTCACAACATTAAAAAACAGTTAATTGTAGGATGAAACTCTTACAAGATTTCCAGAGACTTCATCTTCCTAATGAATGCTAATGAAGAACTGCTATTAGATATATCACTTATTCTCCTACATTAAAAGCATGCAAGGGATAATCAGCCTCAAAGATCTGCAACATATAAACAACATTCTGAATACACATTTGCTTCCTAAAATTTAGCCTGCATCTATTTTTGTCCCTGAAATGTAAGAAGTGCTAATTTTATGCCTTGAGGTTTTAAAAGCTGGCAATGTCATCTTTGTTTCATTGTAAATGAATTGGAAGTCATATATGAGTGGTAGAAGGATGACAAAACACTTTTATAATCTAAGAGATAGCATTACTGCCTACTAGTTTTTTCAAGGATCCAATCGAAACTTCCTATTTCAGGGATGAAAATTGATTCTTTGGCTAAATTTTAGTGGACAAAAGTGTAATTAAACCTGAAGAAAATACTGATAGATGTAGGCACTCACAAGTCTATCAGAGAAGTTAAATTGGAAAATGAAGGTGGTATCGAACCTTCAAAAAGGTTTCCTTGAAACCTCCTACAAAAACATTCAGAAATAGCAGATTGCAAACTGCAAACATAAAAACTTCATGTACAACAGACAAGTATAGCATAGGCTACATTTTTCTATATTTAACAGTTTTTCAGTTAGAGTATGCATTGTATTGTAAGCCTAGCTTGTCTTTTAAGTGTGATTCAACAAAAGTAAAAAGAAAAGATCTAATAATACCATCTTACAAGGTTTTAAGTGCTGACCAATTCCCTATGAAGTTAGGTATCCGAGCAGTGAGTTCATTGTTCAATCCCAGCCTGTGACAAACAGAATATTTTTTCAAAAAGGAAACATACTCAGATTTTACATGTTTTTCAACTGGTTTAATTATCTTACATTATTACAGATTCTGTAGATTAGCAAATGTTCATGGAATCTCACCACTAACTCCAGAACTATCAAAATACCTGTCAAGACAAATAAAAAATAAAAAGTTCTGTTGCAATCTGATATTCATTACTTTTATAAGTAAAACATAATTAATAGTCGTCAATGGTAATTGATAAGTGCAAACAACCATAAAACAATGGTTTACAGTGGTTATCAAAGAGATAAATCTGCCAGCCATCACTAGTTGTTACCGATGACCATAAAGGTGATTCTGCAACGCTGTTCAGATTTAGTTTGGACGATGGGATATCTAAATCATTACTTATCTGAATATAACCATTACTCTACAATATAACTTGCCACTATACAGTTATCTGATGGCTTACTCAAGACTAAAGGCATAACCACACATACTGCTCTTTTATTGTCCATTAAAACAAACAATCCGTTCTTAAACATGGCTAGGAGCAGCAGTCTAGGTATGAATTTGAGTCCTGCATGCTAAGGATTTGTGTACATTGCCTATGCCATCCATTTGGGATTTCTAATTTATGAACAGTTTGTATTTTTGCTTCAGGTTTTTCTAATCCAATATCATGGAGGAATCCAGGCAGAGGCAACTCAAACCTCTATTCCACCTTATTTGAAGTGGAGAGCATGATTATTTTGACTGTTACAATATTATACTTTTTTATCGAAAACTAAAACCGTCATTTTCTTTAATTGAAAGGAGACTTTATAAATATTGGGAAGATGGCTCCCTTGTGCTTGATACGAAGTATTTAGAAGGAGCACAACCCCTCAATTTTGAAGAGTGAAAGAGAATGTTACTTGAGTTAGAAACCTCAGTGGTCAGATTTTTCTACGAGGGGGACAATACTCCAACATATGAGTGGCTATTTTGTCATACCGAAGTCGTAGGTTCTAAGTTTGGTTTGAACTTCAACTAGGGCCCATGGGCCAGATTTGTCTTATTGGATTAAAATTCTACAATTTAATATTTTATATTGTTATTATTTGGGTTGTTGAATTTTTGAATTTTTATTTCACATGGTAGTTAGTGGGTTTTGATAGTGGACCTACTGCCCAGCCCACTGGGATGCTTGTGGCACCAGCTCGGTGCTCATGTCAATTTAAAATATTTGACTTATAAATATGAAATGTTTAACCACACAAAAGTAAAGTTTTGTGCAGATTGGCTAATAAGGAAGTTAGTTGCTGGAAATAGGACTTGGGAAATACTACTTGAAAATTTCCAAATAAGAGGCTACCGAGATTGTTTAGAATTAATTAGGAAAAAAGTTGACTTTAGAAATAGCTGTACAACCTGCAATAAAAACTCCAGCAATCAATGCTGACCCATAACAGCGAGTACAGGAGATATTTCCTTATAAAACTAACAAGAATGTAGGAATCTGCAAGATTGCAATCAGCTTATATATCCAATAAAATCACCCCTATGGTAGGAAAATTTTGAACCAAATTAGGAAAGCTCCTGCTATATGAGAAGAAGCTGCTGGGCCAACTTCCAGCCAGCCTTTCTCCAAAAACTGGCATTACCAAGGTTTTGAACCCTAATCGACCGAACATGGGAAACACACCGAAGCTCTTGAATCTCACGGCACTTAAATCCACTGCCAAATCTCTCCAACGCCAAGCCAGGAAATGAGAGAAGGAGGAGAAATCCGAGAAGCGCAAAAACAAGAAGGCCCTGGAGAAAGGCAACGTCGACGGCGCCAGGATCTACGCTGAGAACGCCTTCCGGAAGCGCACTGAGCATTTGAATTATCTCCGCCTCTCCTCTCGCCTTCACGCCATCGTTGCTTACCTCGACATCCTGGACGAGATGGCCACCATCAACGAGACGCTGGGAAACATCTTCATATCTCTAAAGTCTACCCTCGCCACTGACAACATTCAGAACACGTTCGAGACCATGGATCTGTTCGAGAAGCAAGTCGCCGACGATTATGGCCTCAAGATCTCCGTGGGTCTGCCTCTGCCGGCCGCGCACGCTGTTCAAGCCTTGGAGACCGAGAAGGTTGACGAGGACGACCTCTCCAAGCGCCGCCTCGCCTTGCTCAAGGTTAGCGATGAGGTTGTTTATGTTACGGCTGGGAAGGAAAACTAATCTAAGGTCGTCTTAAGTGCGTGGGTTGGGTCAAGGGCATGTGTCTTATCTCTTTTAACTGTTTGAATTGGAGCTGTTATATGTTTATTGGGCCACAGGCTTAGTGGCTTCGTTTAAGTCTATTTCTATTTAAGTTGAGTCTTCATGTCATCATTCGACTAAGTCTATCTATAATTTCTTCAAGTACTCCTCAGTATTTCAGTAATACATTATTCAGTTTCTACAAACATTGAGTTATATATTGGAGGTCCAGGCCCCTCGAAGAGCCTACATAATTTACATACTAATTTTCAGCCTTCATAACAGTTTATGACTTCTTATTATGAGAATGTGATGTGTATGATGCATAATACTTTTTATATTCTGTAAATTTGACTGAAATATGTCTTGGGATTATTGTTATTATAGACTATATTGTTATTTATCTGGGTGTTTGATACTTTTCACCTGGTTTTGTGAATATGATTTTTCAGTATTTAGGTGTGTAGTTACGGATTGCTTGACGTGGCCAAACAAGACGTTATTTGTGTAGATCAAGTGAATAGGATCTGTGTGTCAGTGTGTCTGTGGTTCAGATTTGATGTGGTAGGAATTACTAGTATGTTTAAATTTGATTGAAAAGTAACCTTTTCATTTTGTTTCCAAGAAACCTACACACGAGGCAACAAAACACACTTCAATATATGAGGGATACATGTCAGGAGAGAACATGCTACAATTGAGCAGATAGTTTATTACAGATGAGACACAGAACTCATCCTAAAAAGTGAGTCTGGAACCTATCTAGTTATGTTGTTGAAGCTCAAATC
>CM056948.1:26122889-26255582 GCA_029856935.1 Cyclocarya paliurus | reverse complement strand
TAGTGTATTAAGAATATCTAAAAATACTTCATTATCCAAACTAGCCCTTAAGAGTAGCATTTGTCCACATCATCCCCATGTTCCAAGTGGCCTCACTCTCCATGTATGTCCTCCGTCTATCTCAAAGAAAAACATGCTTTGTATGTGTTGTCCATAGAAAAAGCCATGAGCAAGCCAAGGCTACCTCATCTAAATGTTGTCCTTAGAGTAGTTTTATGCCAATGGGAAAACTGGGCAGACTTGTGACAACAAATGTAACACTGGTTCTAAACTAGGGACTTAGATTATTATTATTATTATTATTATTATTATTATTATTATTATTATTTTGATAATCTATTTTTAAGATTGTGATTTTATTTGAGTGGAATTCTTCCACTCCGTATCATTCTAGGTTTTGATTTCCTACTTTGAAAACCTTACTACCTCTAATATTTTAAGTGGGATTGATTTTGTTGTAGGCTTTGATTTTAAGTTGGGCTAATTTTCTTTAATTGGGCTAGGCTTTAATTTTAATTATGCCTAATCTTGCTTAGATAAATATGTTAGTCATAAACTTTATTTTTACCGAAAAGAATTAAGGATTTAAATTATATCGCCAAGTATTAAATTATGATTTGATCGTAGTAATAAATTACAAAGATTTGAATTTTAAGTATAGTCAAGTTTAATTATTGAAACGAATTTCTGTTGCTTATTTTATCAGATTTTTTATAAAAATAATATGTTATATTTTTAATTAGAAAATAAAGGAATATGTTACAAGTTTTAAATAATATTGCTATCTATTAATTTTAGTATTTATCTGAATATTGATTAAATCATTCTCCACAGTAGGCCTTTGTAAAAAAAGTTATGGACCCAACCCGTCTGATAAACTCACCCAACCCACCGATAAACTCAGGTTGAAATTAGATGCGGGTCCAACCCGCTGGCTATCGGAGGAAACCGTAGCCCGTCCATCCCTTTTTCACTTTCTCTCCAGCAAAAACCCTGGTTTCTTTGAAAGGTTTGAGAGTTTTGGGATATAGTTTATTCTATACAACCTCCTATTATTCCTCAACCTCCGCACACTAGCCTATGTGGCATTTAATTTTTTTTTTAGGTTAAAAAACATGAACGAGCGTTTTGATTTGTGGAGAGCTCCAAATTCAATTCCCCACCACCCCCCAGCTCGTTTTCCTTATGCCGGCCCACTCCTCCGCCTGCATTCTTGCTATCGACATCATCACTGTCATTCGTCTACTTCTGACATCATGTGGTTCTGCCAACAAGGTTAACAAAAGTTCGAAAATGGTTTTTTTTTTTTTTTTTTAAATAATCTACTCAACCTCCAACTTCACCATTCTCGCACGACTTCACCCCTCCGCTCACATTCTTGCTGTTGAAATCATCACCATCCGTCATCTACTTCCAGTGACATCTGGCTCTGCCAATAAGGGTAAGAAATGAAAGAAAATGGATTTTTATTTTTCTATTTTTGTCTCCTAGTATCTCTTCATTTCTAGCATTACTCATATTGTGTGTTTTTGTGTTTATGGATTTGTGATTTTGTATTTGTTTGATCTGTTTTTTGTGGGTTTTTGGTTGCTGACGTTTTGGGTATTTTGTTATCCGAGAATGGCATCAACTGTCCACAACATGCATGAATTTCGTATACCTTGCCACACAAATGCATCAACTATGTTTCTTGGTTCCTGATTTTGGTTTTTGGGTTGTTGATGTTGTATACCATTCACTGATTTTTTTGGTTGTTGACTTTGTATACCATTCACTGATTTTTTGTTTGTTGATAACAACTAAAATTGTGTAGCTAATTAAATATTAAATCAAACCAAGATTTAGTTACCAAGATGCCAGCCCCCGTGGACATGTTTTGCTTGCTAACGTCTACTATATTAGCCAAAGGAACATTATTTAACCAACAAAATTAGTTAATTTTATCCATTTTAAAATTGATATATGAAATAAAATAGATCTGACTGTATTAAGAAGCCATAACTATGGTCTTGAAAAAAGTTGAACTTGAAAACTATACAAGCTAAAAAAATAAACCAAGATATTCGTACTCTTCATTTCCAACTTCTCTAAGGCCTCATTTGGATGTTGCTTCTGAGATGATGATTAGTCTGTGATTAGTCTAAGGCCTCATTTGGATGTGGCCCCCATGATAATGAATTTATACTTTTCATCCCCTTAGGAGAGAGTCCATCTAATCTTTAGACCTGAACACTTTGTTTGCTTTTACTTTTAGTGATTAAAATGTATCTTCTAGCATATCTAGATTTTCACCGACTAGTGAAAATATGTTTAGTTAGCATTTTATTTTTCCTTTGTTGATACATGTATAAATAATAACATTTTATGATTTTTCAAGCTGTTAGTTAGTGTTAAGTTTAGTTATTTGATTTTTGCATTATTGCCATAGGTATAAACTAGATATGGGCGTGCATTATGCGTATATATGTTTGTGAAATCAGATATGGGTGTGCAGAGGATTGATGCTTTCAGTATACACGAAGGAAGATTGGGCGTGCATTATGTGTATATGTGTTTGTAAATCAGCTGACTTAGTGTTGCTTGTCTATGAGCGTGACTTGTGTTTATTGTGTAATGTAATTTTGTGCAATGGGTTTGTAAAGGGGATAAACCAGATATGAGATTGCAGTAGAACGTATTTCTTCTATGTTTTGTTAGTTTAGGAACTTGGTGGGGACAAAGTATATATGAGTGAGAACATATTGGCCTTTGAACCAGAACCTTTTGCTGATTGTTCAAATACATTATTGTTAATGGTTCTAGTTGCTGACATTTCGAAAGTGGTTACTTTGTGAGTGAAGATGGAATCCACTCAACTAAACATGTCATTTCAAAAGTGGAACAAGTTAAATAGGCAGGTGGCAGAAGAAAACTAAATAAAGGTTTTTCATTAACAAAAAATTGCTATGCCAATCTGTAATTATTTAATGGAATAACCCAAACACAACTGCAGAAACTCAAAGATCGTAACAGGTTAATTTTCTACATTTTCAAAGTAGGTTGTTTTCTACAAAACTATCAGCCACATGAACTTGTAATGAATCTGCTTGTATATTGATGTAATGGGTAAAGGGAACAATGGATGTTGTGATGTAATGGAAATATAGTGAAGAAGATGATAAATGAAAGTCACTGTAAATTCATAAATTTGGATCTTCAAGGGATCCAAAACCTCTCAAAACAGAACAATAATTCTCCAAGTTCTAGAATGGATTACACTCTGACGTTCCCGCGCATTTCATCTACATGACTTTAGCAAACTACAGTAAAATGACTAAAAGACCCTTACAGACTATTGTATAAAACACAATGTTTTATGAATGAAAGCAACTAAATGAAATTACAACGTTTAACCCCTCCCTTTCCTTAAGACTAAACGACACCGTAACTCTTTCCCATAAACCGCACCATTTTGAGCCCATCAACTTTCCCCTCAAGACTTTGACATCCTCATTTTGCCCTAACCTTCTCTCACTTCGTGTTTCATTCCATAATCAAGTTGCCTCCTTTACTCTTCTGTTGTGCCTTGATCCTTCTTCCTCGATCCCCTAACAGAACTCAAAAATATGAGAGTGACTTAAATGAGCTGCAACATGCAAGAACAACAATACAAAATAAAGTGTTCCATCCTAATGCTATTTTCCTTAAACTTTTCAACAAAAAAAGTAATATCTTCATTTGCAACAATTTCTCCCGACACACTTGCAGCTCAAATAGATGCCCCCCCTCCCCAATTTTGCTACCATGATGCTTTTAAATTTGGTTGCAAAAGATATCATCCCTGACCCAGACTTTCTTGCCAAGTTCTTTGCAAATGCATTGCTTGAAATAAAGCAAGCCGTTGCAACCACCTACAAAATCTAGGAGGAATTTATTTGTTAGTATGCTGATCAATTCACCTGAAAAAAAAAAATTTGCTTTGTAAGAAAATTTAGACGACAATTATTTTGTTCTATGTTTACACTAATTATTACTCCTTCAAGAACTTTTGACTCGCACAAATCAATATTAATATTTTAATCATTCACTATAGAAAATGTTGCCATGCATCTGACAAGAATGGCACCAAGTCTATTAACCTTCATCTTTGATGGTCACTCATGTGAAGGAGATGGACATAAATCTTTATGTTTCCCAGGTGCAACCTTCCATGAACTACTTCTAAAGTGCATTGGATTTCAATTTTGGGTGACATACTTTATATAATGGTCATCACAGAAGTAGTAACCAACGAAATCTTAAAATAGCTATGAACACGGTCCGAAATTCTGGCATAAAAATTAAACCATATGCTTCTCTCAATGGTATCATTCAAAGCAGGAAAATTTTATTTTACCTACAAAGCCAAATTAGTAATTCAACCAGATAATAATTAGTAATTCAAATACAAGACTCACAAGATAATAATTAGTAATTCAACCACCTGTGTTGCGTCCTAATGTAGGACTCCAAACAAACCATTCCAAAATTGGAGCCCCACTTTCAATTCATTAAGACCATACCGGCCCCTAATTTCAAACACATGCTAATAATCAAGAACGTCCCTTCAAACAGGAATCCAGTTTATTGTAGCAAAATATACAACTAACTTCCAAATTACATATATCTATGCTTGAAAATGAATCTACGTACATGTTTATGCTTGAAAATTTTGCTTTTATATTTTGAAAACTGGACCCAATTTTGCTTGAAGATTGTTAGTGCACCAACCACAATGATTGTGGGACATATTTGTAAAACAAGGGTAAAGGAGTTTGTGCTAAAAAAAAGTGGCAAAATATGAGTTGCACTTTTGCTTGAAATACCTATTTGCCACAATGCAGTGCGTAAATTAAGCAATTTGAAGAGTTCATTTTGCAGATTAAAGACGTCAACTATTTCGAGACTCCACGATCACTCCACCTTATCTCACTCTACAATCCCAGCCTCGAAAATAGAAATCACAACGCAAGAAAATGAACATACTAGAAATGCAAACCAAAAAGTATTCAAAATTAAGAAAGGAAAGCGTCTTCCTCATCCCCTTCTGTTCCCTTTCAAGGAACCAATCATTGCAACCCTCAGTCACTATAATCAAAAGCATTGAAACCAACTATGCTTTACATAGATTTGACATTTTTGAAAATATGATAATTCGATTGATTCCAAGTAAAGAGTCGGTTCAGATCTATACATATGAAGTGAGATATTTTTATTAAAAGGGAATCCAGAAGGATTTAACTTCTTCTCGGGTTCCTTCCTCTTCTCCGATCTCTGTATCTTGCTCTCCATTTTCAGATGGAAACTCATGGCTCGTTCTTCACCTTCTCATGGGGTGGTTGCTAAGGGGGGTCGTCGCTAATGAGGGTTGAGGGAGTGGGAGAAACTCAATTGAGGGGTGAGGGAGTGGAGAACATTTCATCGGGCTCAAATGAACTGTGACGTGGGCAACCAAACCGGTTGACCACGTCAGGTGTGCAGTGTGCGTTGTTTTAGACCATAGGATGAATAGATTTGTTCTTTGGGATCTGCAGAAAATTCCAGGTCAATTTTCTATATCCATCCCCAAGACCACTCTCTCTCTTCTACAGGCATTTCCAAATTCTCATCTCCAGCAGCAGCAACAACTCCATCCAAGAAAGGAATCGCCATGGATATGGAGCAAGAAGACATGCAATTTCTTGGTATCTTTGGTGTCTATAAAGAAGTGTACAAGATCATGATCTTCTCATGGTGGAAAATCTTGAGCCAGATTACCATGGCCTTGGTCATCCCTCTATCTTTCATCTTCTTGGTTCACATGGAAGTCTCAGATCTTCTCTTCTTGAGGATCATCCACAATGAGATAGTCTTGGCCGCCTCTTCTAGTGTTTTGGACGATTGGGCTGGTGCCCAAACTCGAGAAGAGACTGATTTCTGGGTGTTGGGTCCATCGCCCAGATCTATCGCAACGGGGAAGTGTTGGGTGTGGCGTTGATTGTTTAACACTGATTTATGTCTGTTTAACATTTATTTGTACCTACAGAGGGAGGGTGGGTTTGGGAGGGGTGGAGTAGGCGGAAGAGGGGGAGGGACAATGTGGGAGAGGTAGAGTTTGCAAGAGCTTTACAATCTGGTTTGGACCACATTGGAGCAAGAGAGGGGGGTGTGGGTATGCAAATGAAATTACGAAGGTGAAGGAACGAAAGTAAGAAGAACGGGTTCGACCTGATCCGAAATTTACAGGTTGGGTCGGTTCACGTTGATGCAGGCTTTCCTGGTGGTCGGGTCAAATCGGGCCCAAATTTGGTTTGGACGGGTTGCTGTGCAGGCCTACTCCATAGTATGAATTTGATTAAGTAGAATGCTATTCTCTAGAACCATTAGTGATGATTCGTATTGTATAGGTACGAATTGCGAATTGAGATTTTGGATGTAGTACTACGAGGTAAGTAGCATGATCATAACATTTATGTGTGTTGTAATTATTTTGTTCTGTATGAAAAAGTGTTGTTCACCTATGCTCTGTACATCCAATTTAAGGTTAGCCCCTCTTTATAAACTCTTGATAGATTATCATGATATGCTTGTGATGCAATTACGTATGCTATGCTGAATTGTATGTTTGTTATGTTATGGTATGGAATGCTTATGTCATGTTGTGCTATGTAACACTATTTCATGTTATGTTATGTAGGTTATGTCATGTTATGTAGGTTATGTCATGTTATGCATGCTCATGTTAATATGTAATGATCATTGTTATGCCATGCATATAAGTAAGACATGTTATGAAAATCAAGAATTCAACATGTTCATATGCATTATGATAAGATAAATAAGAATTCACGTGAACAATAAGTAAGTTTTAAGATTGGTCTTATGTTATGGATGGATGTACGAGCCATAGACCTAAGTGTGGTCCACAATATGCTATGACGTATGTGGTGACATTGACCTAATCATGGTCCACCATATACTATGCTATGATGCATGTGGTGATACAGACCTAAACGTGCTCTACCATATGTTATGTTATGATTATGCGATATCATGGACCCAGGTGTGGTTTGACTTTACCATATGATATATGCAGTCAATGACAATTGTACGGATGCATGTATGTTATAATGGCTGATAATAGCCGAAATTCTGCATAACTTTACTATTTTTAATAAAGCATTATCATAATTATGTAGTTTTAATTCTTATATTTTTATTCATTTTGAAATATTTATTCTTCTTACCGGAGTAGCAAGAAATAAACTTTGGGCGTGAACGTAAAATGAAGAGATGAGAAAAAAAAACAAAGCACTTGAAGACGTGGAGGGGCTGGACATGCAAAGACACAAAGCAAATGAAGGACTATAACACATACGGAATGAAGAAACGTGAAAGAAGGAAAAGAAAACAAATAGAAAATAGAAAAGTTAGGGGGCTTCCAACCTATATAAATAGAATAGATTTGTGCATAGCCACTCTGGCATGCTGGACAGGAGGGCACAGAACGAAACCCAGAGGAAAAAGGAAAAAGAAATACCCAACGCCGCAGTAGTAAGGGGCTGAAGAAAAATTGGGGATCTACCTCCAATTATACAACTATGTTTACGTTCTGAAAGTATTATAATTTTTATTTTTCTTTAATTTCTTTCAAATCCTATTTTAATGTTTATTTACATTCAGGTCTTAGAGTCTATTTTCGTGAACATGTTTAACTAAAATTTTTACTAAGGTTGATGGTGAAACCTCATTAAATATTAGTAATATTATTTATGAGATTAATTTTTTCCAGTTATTTATGTGTTCAACAGTATATTGTTCTTCCTTCGTATCAATTGAGAGAGAGATAATTCTTGATATGAGTTCAATATGTTTTTTCTCATGATTTAGATTAATAATCTTAATCAATTGAGAGCATGATTCATAATTTTGTTAAAAATAAAATATAATATTGATTATGATTTGTCTTAACAAATATAAGAGATGATTTGATTTTATATCATTGAGTGAAGAAGAACAAACTTTAAAATATTTTCTTAAAAAAAGGGTTTCAACGATTATAGTTTCCATGATAATAAGATTAATTTCTAGATTATCATATAGATGTTCGGAAAGACTCAATTATCATAAATATATTACTATGAATTAACGAGGTGGATTCCAAAACCATAGTTCATTCTCCATTAGTAGTTTATTCGTTGTTTAGATTATGCATCTTTAGAATTTATTAGTTCTTTTATTTTGATTAGCTTATTAAGTTGATTATTTCTTGATTTGATTCATTGATTGTTTAGTTCTCAATTTCTTATTTTATTTTAGAACTCATTTTTTCGAACTAGATTAGAATTTGGTTAGTTTATATTTGATTGGTTTCTTACATTTTTACAAATCCCTGTTGGTTCGACCTCGTTCTTGCTAAACTATATTTTGGTACGGTTTGTGTTGCTGTGAATGTACTTAAAGTTTCACAACAAGTTTTTGGCACTGTTTCTGGGAACCTTAGTTAGGAAAACACGTTGAATATTGACTAAAATTATTCTTCTATTAGTTATAGTTAGTTTTTTCTTATTTAAAAAAAGAAATAAAAAATTTTCAAAATTGTGTGGTGTATGAAAACGTGGGTACACTATCATACACATCGTCTTACTAATCTAGATTCTGATTCGTTGTCTATGGGCAAAACTTCAAGGATGCAACAACTGATCTTAAGGAGTTGTTTTTACACATTACCACCAACCCTCCATCATGTATAGTGTTGCTTGCAACTGCTATGACACACTTTGAGTTGAAGCCATAAAGAATTCAACTACTTCCTACCTTTCATGGTTTTGAGAGAGAAGATCATTGCATGCATGTAAATGGTTTTGGTACAGCAAGCCAGTTAGGTTACCAATAGATGCAGAGATGGGACCCGTTAAGTAATTCTGGCGCAAATCCCTGTAAGAAACAAAGGAAACTCAATTTCTCCTGTTAGGGAATAATGCTAATGAAAAAGCATGTAACACATTTACCAACACCTCCCAGAGAGGAAAAAAAGAAGTGTAGCACATATTTCAAGCAGTTGATAATGTGCAATGTAATTCTGATTCAACTTATATACAAGAAGATAACCAATCATACAGTTCAGATCAAGAATACCAATACACAATTGAGAAACCATACAGATTGCCGATTGGTGAGGTAAGCCAAAGTCCAAAGCTCATCTGGTACTACACCAACAACGTCCAATTCATAAACCTTCCAGTCAAAAGAATTTGAAAACAAACAAAAAATTAAATGAGAGGATAAAGATTCATATATCCAAGATTTCAACTAATTCCAATTGAAGGTTTTAAGCTAAGACATAATGGTCTTGTTACAAGGATGGCCATATTAAAGAGCTCTGCCTACTCAACTTTTGGATTCTAGAAGCTCTTTTCCTTTGATTTCAGCCAAGGCAGTCTTTTCTTCCTGATAAAGCTCGGTAGACAGCTTTCCAGGGGCAGAGAAGTTCAAATCCATGAAAGCCATGGGATACCTTAAACTCAAATTTCGACCAAGAAAACCAGAGTGGGAACCTGAATGATTCAACGGTGAATACCCTTACCACTGGGTTTCCTTGTTTAATAAATTTCTCAAAGAAAACGAGACTCCTCATGGCTGGAAGATCTACAAAGCCTCATGTTACATGGAAAGGGAAGTTTTGCTTTGTTTTGAGAGGCCACGGAAGTAGGATATTTAAGGATTGGGATGGGTTCATAATATATTACTCCCATCCTGGTGCAATGAACGTTGTGAGAGCACTAGAGGGTAGTAACATCTTTGGGGAGCCATTGACTCTTAACTGGTGTACTAAACAACCTCAATTTTTTCAAATATTTTCAAGAAGTAACAGAACCTATGAATCACAACATGGAAGGAATGCCACTAGAGGAACTTATGCTAGTAGAGAAGTGGATTTTTAACGAGTCAGGGACGGAGGAAGGCTCGAGCTGGTGAGGCATTTTTCTAGGTCTCGTAGGGAAAACAAATATGGAGCGTTGAGTATGGATTTGCAATGATGCTTGGAATTGGTTGCTGGTGCTTAAATTGTTTGGGTTCCAATTTCCTGTTGATTGTGCTGATGGGGTTGCATAGCAACTGTATGTATTTGGATTTTGTGCTTCATATGCTCAATGAAATGCCCAAAGAGATTGTAGAACTAGGATGGAAATAATTACTGCAAATATAGATTTTGTTTAGTGGAAGTAATTGATAATGAAAGATTCCATGGTTAGCATGTATTTGGATCAGGCTAATTCTTGCTGTATGTTCTTCTCAATGGAACAAAATTATAAAATTGAGCCCATTTCAGAGCCTTATGTATCTTCTTTTGTGGGGGTTGTACAGTGGAAAACCCATAGGCTTTTCCCCTTAGCATTCAGCAACATGATAGCATGCAGTCTGAGGATATTCACAGGAAGTATATACTTCAGTTTTGTGTTGTACAACTCGTCTTTTTTTTTTTTTTTTTTATGACAAGGAATCTCTGAGACCTTGCAAGTGCAGCATGTCTTTTACCTTGTTAAACCACGGACGAGTTGCCAATACAGTAAAATAAAAAAGAATGGGCATGAGTTTTGGTATATAAAGGGTGCCGTCAAGAACATATGTGGAAATATGCACTCGAATTTCTTAGTTTTATTGAGGATGGCAGAAGAGGTCGTGGAATTGGAACATGAATTAATTGAGCCGTGGAAGTATATTTCAGAATTAAATTACTGGTGCATGCCGTGAATTAGAAGAGTGGAAACAATCCAATGATGATTACAATGAGGCTCAGCAAGACCTTGAATTTCTTAACTCGGATCCATTTCCAAGTGAAAATAATGATGAGAAGGTAATATTTTTGGAAGGTGGTTTTATGGCCAATCATAAAGTTTGAAGAAGCCTTAAGAGCTTTAAATTATGAAAGTCCATACGAAGCATTATTACTTGAAATGAAGTTGTTAATGTATATGTGGATTCTAGCTTGATGGAGTTGACTGTGGAAATCTTTTTTTGGAAATCCTTATGGATTACTCATGGAGATAAACAAACCTGTCTTCCAGCCAACAGATGTAAAAAATCTTGGTACCATTTACATCCATAATGGAGCAAACACTAGTTGGTGTCAATTGGTGTGAATGCCCTTTCCATAGGGTTTCCTTTCATTATATAGAAGAGATTTACATAATCAATGCCAGATTTCCAGAACCTAAATGCTATACAAGGTAAGTATTTTCAACTTATTTACAACCTAATTATTTGCTATATATAATATAGATATCAATGAAAATATCCCTAAAATATTACAAATCAAATCCCTAAATTATTTCCGTAACATTCCCCTCAAATTGATGCTGGTAGATCAAGACGCATCAATTTTTCAACCAAGAACTGATGCCGGTGTCAAGAAAGAGCTTTAGTGAATATGTCTGCAGTTTGATGTTTGGTAGAAATGTGAGGAAGAGTAATCACATGTCTGTCAAAGGATTCACGTATGGAATGACAATCGACTTCGATATGTTTCGTACGCTCATGGAAGACATGATTAGTGGCAATCTAAATAGCACTGGTATTATCAGCATGAAGAGGAGTGGAATGAAGCTGAGAAAAACCAAGTTCACCCAATAACCCACAAAGCCATGTGATCTCAGAGCAAGCGGAAGACATAGCTCGATACTCAGACTCAGTGGAGGACTTGGAAATTCTGTCTTGTTTCTTACTCTTCCAAGAAATGAGTGCATTGCCTAAAAACATGCACCAACTAGTAACAAAGCAACGAGTATCCACACATTCGGCCCAATCAGCGTCACTATACCCCACCAACTGTAAGGAAGATTCCTTAGAAAAGAATAACCCGTGTGTAGAGGTGCTCTTCAGATATCAGATAATGCGGCGCACAGTGGCTAAGTGAAGGTGTCGGGGCGCCTGCATAAATTGACTGACCTGCTGTATAGCAAAAGAAATGTCAGGACGAGTAATCGTCAAGTAGTTCAAACTCCCAACGAGTTGCCGATACAAGGATGGATCTGATAGAAACTCACCTTCCTCTTGACGAAGCTTAAGATTCACCTCCAAAGGAGTAAGAACATGATTACCAAATTGGAGGCCAGCCAATGAAATCACTTTCTGTGTGTATTTGTGCTGGTGTAAAAATGTACATGTCGGAGTAATCTCCACCTCAAGGCCAAGAAAGTACTACAAGGGACCAAGATCTTTCATGTGAAAAGAGGCATTGAGATGCTGTTGTAATTGCTTAATTAACTCAGTATCAGAGCCAGTAATCACAATGTCGTCAACATAAACTAGAAGCAATACAATTCCTGTAGAAGTCTTGCGAAGAAACATAGAGGAATCAAATTGACTCTGAATAAAGTGAAAAGCAAGCAGAGTAGAGCGAAATTTATCAAACCATGCATGCGGAGCCTGTTTTAGTCCATACAAGGATCAGTGTAGCCGACAAACCTCTGAGGAAGGTGTAGCAAACATGCCAAGAGGTGGAGACATAAAAATTTCTTCCTTCAAGTCCCCATGAAGAAAAGCATTCTTCACGTCAATCTGTTGAGGAGACCACCCTTGTGACGCATCAAGTGCCAAGATAGTCCGTACAGTAGTCATTTTGGCAACAGGTGCAAATGTCTCTTCATAATCAATACCATACTCCTGTCGGTTCCCAAGAGCCACGAGACGGGTCTTATATCTGTCCAGTGAGCCATCAGACCGAAACTTGACTGAGTACACCCATTTACAACCAATAGGTTTGACACTAGAGGGACAAGTCACAAGATCCCAAGTGTGATTGTCTTGAAGAGCATGGATTTCTTCTTGTATGGCCTACTGCCAACATGCTTGGGTGGCTGCCTGAGTATAAGAGTGAGGAACAAAAATAGTGTTAAGAGTGGCAGTAAGAGGTATGAGAAAAACCATACCTATCTGGTGGATGTGTAACCCTGGTGGAGCGCCGAGGTATAAGAACCGCAGAATAAGATGACAAATCAGTGTCTGGAAGAGGCGTTGAAGGAGGACGTCTATGATACACTACTCCTGGTTTAAATTGCTCAATAAAAGAAGGCATATCATCAAAAGCGGGTAGAAGAGTAATAACCTGAAACTGAAAGAAATATTGATTTTCGAAGAAAATCACATTCTGGGATATCCAGAATTTGTTTGCATGAGCATCATAACAAACAAATCCTTTTTGAGTAGGGCTATATCCCATAAAGGCACACGTAACAGACTGGGCAGCAAGCTTGTGACGATCAACAGGTGGCAGATGAACAAAGCAAACACACCTGAAAGTATGAAAGGATTGATACTCAGGAGATATGCCAAATAATCGAAAATAGGAAAAATCATAATTTAAAGTGGCAGTAGGCAAACGATTGATTAAATAAACAGTAGTAGATAAAGCTTTTACCCATAACTTAGAAGGTACATAAGAATCAATCAACAAAGTATGAACTACATCTAAGAGATGACGATTCTTACGCTCAGCGACTCCATTTTGTTGAGGGGTATAAGGACAAGAATGCTGGGAAATGATCCCTTTTTGCTGAAGATAAGTCTGAAAGGAATGAGACATGTATTCCCCTCTGAGTCGGAGCGTAAGATTTTGACACAAGTACTGAACTGTGTCTCGACAAGTGCAACAAATTTTTGAAAAATAAAGAACACGTCAGCTTTAGAACGGAGAAAATAAATTCAAATAAATTGACTATAATCATCGATAAACGTCACAAAGTAATGATACTGACCATGAGAAATAATAGGACTGACACCCCAAACATCAGTATGCACAATCTCAAAACAATTAGAAACACGACTACCATGCGTAGGAAAATGTAAAGTTTTACTCTTACCAAGACGACAAGTAGCACAATCAAAAGATACAAGAGAAGAGGAAAATGAATCTTTATTGTCAAAAAACCATATTTCAAAAGATGAGTCAGGACAACGAAATTAGGATGACCTAATTTATTATACCAGACTTCATTATTATTTGCAGTTACTGTACAAGCAAAAGAAACAACATTAGGAATAGAAAACTGTAAAGGAAATAGACATCCCACTTTAGGTCTCTTCGCAATCACCATCCCTGACACCTGATCCTGCACAAGATAACCACCATGAGAGAAATGAACATCACAGTTATTATCCACCAATTCTCCAGCAAAAATCAAATTGGTAGATAATCCAGGAGAGACAAAAACATTTCAAAATGAAGAGTCCAAAGTACCAATAGCAGTAATAGGAAGTGTACTGCCATAAACAATCTGAATAGTTTGCGTGCCTCCATACTTACAAACACCATGGAGACCCATTGTACTACTAGTCATATGATTAGAGGCACCTGAATCAACAATCCAAGAAGAAGTGGAGTTAGGATCCGTACCTTTTAGGCCTAAAGCCATAAAAGCAGACACAATCATCTGTTGGACCATGGCAGGTGTGAGGACAAATGAATCAGAGCTTACAATGGGAGGTGCAGAAGAAGACGGGGACTAAATAACAGCTTGAAAGGCTTGGGATTGGCGATTCTAAGGCCACACCCAATAGTCTTTAATGATGTGGCCCTTTTTCTTACAGTAGTTACAAACTTTCTTCGGACAGTTGCGAGCAATATGACCGAACTCTTTGCAATTGAAACACTGCAACTTATTCCTCCCTCTCCCTTGTCCTGCATAAGCTACATTCACATCCTCAGAGAAGACCTTCTCAGAAGTCATACCCATCTAAGTGGATAATCACTGTTTTTCACTCAATAAATCTCCCAAGCAAATATCCAAGGAAGGAACCGGATTACGGTTTAATAAATCGGCTCGAACAGGCTCAAATTCAGGTCAAAGCTTTATAAAAAACTGATCGTGTTGACTCTCAGCATGAATAGCTTGAAGAGCCACGAGTGCCACGGTGGGAACCTTAGCATGAACAATAGCAGAATACTAGCTCCTAAGATTAATAAAACCAGAATAAAATTGCTCAATAGTCAAATTACCTTGAGTGTAATTGCTAATTTCCAACTCCAATTGGAATTTTTGAGCACTGTGGTCTTATGGACATTAGGATCCTCTTGTGACAGTCTCCCAAACTAGACGGTTTGTTGAATCATTTGAATGATGACTGGCTTGATCTCGAAGTTATTTGCTTGCATAGCTGGTCGCCTTATACTAGATGTTGCCCCATTGACAGAGGGCATAGTATAGTCTCTTAACGCCTTGTGCTCCTGTTCAGCCATATTGACTTTGGAGGCGACGACTTCTTTCTTCTTCTCTTATTGATCCAACGTAAGGTTCTTTCAATCTCGGGATCGAAAAGTGTACACTCTAATTATTTAGATCGGGGGATGCACTTCTGATTCCTGAAAAGAAAAACCAAAACTGAGATTTAATTTAAACCAATTTCTTTAAAAATAAAATAAAATCTAAAGTAATAAAAATCTAGCTATTATCAATATCAATAACAAATAACTATTCCTCGGCAACTACGCCAAAAACTTGTTCGTATAAAAATATCTGCAAGTGCACAGAATTATAACAAGTAGTAAAGTGTTTTAAGGAATACGAATTTCAAACTCATAGAGAATAATTATGCTATTGAGAATTGAAATTAACTAAATTAATTACTATTTGGAAAACTAAAATTTGAAGAATGGAGTATTTAAATTAAACTATAGAAAATAGCATTAAAATTTAGATTTTAAAGATAATATTAATAGATCTAGAGCGTTTGATTTCACTTACTAAATCCCACACAATTTATTCTTCCTTATTATAAAATTCCATTTATCCCAAGTTAATGATAAAAATCCCTTAACTATTCAATATTTTCTGTCGAATAATACCAAAAATATCTCCAACTAATAGCTCCATATTTTTATGTGAATTTAACTAATCGGAGACTCATTAAGTTCTTTAGATTTTTCTTGAAAATCATATTAATCGCAGCAAAGTATCTCTACTTTCACTCAACTAATGGCACTTATGTAACATCCCTGATTTTAATGTATTTTTTATGAAGGTTTATTTTAATTATTTATTGTATAATTCTCTTGTTTTAATATTTTAGAGCTTTTATTTTATTCTTTTATTGGACTTTCCTATTTTTATTAATTATTATTTTTGGAGTTTTAGAATATTATTTTAGAATATTTTAAATTGTGAAAAATTATTTTACTGGGCTTTCTTATCGTTAATTATTGTGGTGAATTTAAATTGATCTTTAATTTAAATTGGGTTGTTTATGTGTTTTAAAATTATTATTGTTTATTAAAGCATTTCACTGCGTTTGATTAATTTTAATTAGTGATCTGCAATTTAATTCTTCTTTATTTTAAAGGATGTTTTTGTCAGAGTTTAATATTTTATGTTAGTTAATTTTGAGTTAAATTGATTTATTTATTTTAACTGTTTTAAAAATAGTTACTGTTTTATTTGAATATTTCACTGCGTTTGGATTATTTTATTTATTTAGTGATTTTAAAATCGTTTTCGTTGGATCACTTTTGAAACCCAAGTTGAAAGGTCTGGATCTCCTTTTTCTTCTTTTTCTTTTTTCTTTTTCTCTTTTTCTTTTTCTTTTCTTCTTTTTCTTCTTTCTTTTCTCTCTCCCCGTGCCCGTGCCCGACCCAGACCTCTCTCTCTCTCTCTCCTCACCCACAGCTGCCACGGTCTTACTATCGCAGCGCCGCCGTCGGCCGGCGGTGGTCGACACCACCGGTGCCGTTCGACTCCCCGTCGACTAGTGACCTTGCCCCATCAATTTCCGGCCGAACCTCGCCGCCGTTAGCCGCCAGTTGTCGTTTGAACCCGCGGTGGTTTTCTCTCCATTCCGCCGCCGTCCGGCCACCTCCGACCATCATTTCTTCACCACATCTTCACCGGCCCAATACCAAGCTTTTCCACCCATTCCCGGCCCCGATCCATCGCCGGAGCCGCCCGTGTGAGCTCCACTTCCGATTTGATATTTTCGGCCGTAAACCACCCATTTCCGCCACCATTCACGGCCAACCACCACCACCATTAGATTCCCCACCTTCCATAGGCCCTACCCTATCAATTTCAAGTCTTCGTTTGAACCCGTGCAAAATTCAAAATTCACTGCATTTCGGTCAGTGTTTTTACACTGTGCAATTTTGCTGCTTTGGCGATTCCTTGTGCTTCGGACCCTCTGTAAAATTGTTTTAAAAAGCTGTAAGTATTTCCTAAACATCTTTTGAGGTTTAATTATATTTTTATAATTAACTGCTATATTTATATATATGTATCCTGGTTGGTTTCCGGACTGAGTCCGAGGAGTTCGGGGGTGGTTGGATTGATCAGAGTATATTGTTGTGTGATTTTGGTGATTGGAGTAATTGTTGGATATTGGTTATGTTGTGATTTGGAATTGGTTATTGGATATTATGGTTGAGTTGGTTCACTGCATATTGCACGCATGTCATGTTTGTAAACTGAAAAACTGGATTTTTCGTGTATTGCATGCATGATCATGTGGATTTTGTGTTGATTAGATTTGTGGGTGTGTGTGTATCACGACCCCAAGCCGAGATGGGGCATTATCTCGGTGGAGCTCCTCTGGTCACTCGGGAGCGGAATATACTGAGTGACGTCCCCTGGGTTGTCGCCGGGTGACAACGGGATCGGACGTTGGACGTGCCGATTCCATGGTCCTTCTGCTGGCGGGGGCTAGAGGATGACCTGGCCATGAACGTGCGGATGGTCCATACGGGAGGCCATGGTGCATATGGTTAATTGGATAATGGAAAATGGCTGTTTTCTAGGAAAATAGCGTGAGTTGGTTTTTGTGTATCATTTTCTGGGAAAATGATGGAATTTGATTTTTGGGCCATTTTCTGGAAAAATGGTGGAAATGATTTTATTGGAAATATTTTTTGGCCAAAAGAGATTTTTGGCGTGTGTTGCATATTGCATCATGTGCATGCATGGTTAGTTGTTTAAATATATTTTTATCTCTGGACTTGGTTAGGTTATAACTTACCTGTGGTATCATTTAATGGTACTGCAGATTTTGTTGATGATGCAGATGTCGAGCCTGAGGATCTGGCTCTACCGGAGGAGTGATCTAGGATCACTCATGCTGTAGTTTTTATTTCCAGACATGTATTTATTTTTATGGGACTTGGCTTTGTTTTTAAGGTAATTGTATTTTGGATATCTGTATTAACTAAAATTCTGGTACTAGTTGACTTATTTACCTTCCGCTGTGTTTTTAATTGTGCCCTGTTTATTTGTTGCACACACTTGACACTTGTTGTTGGGATGCGTGACCGGGTTGTCATCATCCTGAGTCACGATTCCCGAGGCTTTTTGTACATGAGAGTCGGGGCGTCACAGTTGGTATCAGAGCAGTTCGGCTCTGGGTAAAGCCACATGTCCCTTAGGTGAAGTACCAGAAAGTTTTAAAAGTTGTGATTTAAAATTATTTTGGTTTGAAATATGTTATTTTAATGGTTTTGATTTATTATTTATTGTTATTTTTATTGGTTTCATCTATTTTGTTGAATGTTATTTTATTTTAATTGTTTTATTTTGTGGTCGGTTATTTTATTTATTTTAATTATTTATTGTGTACTTCTTCATTGATTTATTCATTTATCGCCTGTCATTTTATTTATAGAATTTTATTTTATTTGTGAGATTTTGTTTTGTTTTGGTTTATGTTGTTTGAGGTATGTTACTTTAAATGTTTTAATTTATTGTATGTTATTATATTTGGTTGGTTTTATTCTAGTTTATTTAATAGCATTTTGTTGTGTTTTAATTTATTTTTCCATAATTAGATTTTAATCTGTTTGAGTTGAAAATTGGGTTAAGGACTACGCTATGACAGGAAGATGGTATGACTGTGAGTATCATTGTTAGTCTTGAAAATTTAGTGTAGTAGGCCTGAACCCTTATCGATTGGTATGTTTTAATATCGAGGCTCGAAGGGAACGACATGGTCTAAGTGAACTCTATGGAGTAGGAACTCAAGTTGCAGCTCAGGTAGGAATAGTTTTAGTTCGCCTAGGATACCTGAGGTCTTAAGTTCTGTAAAATTAAGTGTTGAGTCTTTAGAGTGGGAGGTCATAAGTTCAACGAACTTCGAGGATAGATTTATGAGAAGTTATCTAAGGTTTGAGGCCCTATAGTTTTTAGGAAATAAGTTTATAGAATCTAAGGTGGTAGGTTCAACGAGCACTGGAGGGACTAATTAAATTAGAAGTTTTAGATTTTGTCGGCTCAGTTAAGCACTTTGGTATTATTTCGGGTTTAGAATTTTGCAAGATTTGTAAGGTGAGTGTTTTAGCTTTAAGTTCATCGAATTTGAGGACTTCAGGAAGTGATTCTTTTGGGTTTAAGGTTTTAGAATTATAGATTTGAAGGATTGATTTGTAATAAGATTTAAGTTTTTAATTCCTCGAGCTTGGTGTGCTAGCTTGTTTTATTTTGAAGACTGTTTAGTCTGTGATCATTATAATGAGGTTGATCAGAGTTCAGTTATTAATATAGGAATTTTTAATGAGAATGTTTCTTTGAAGATGGAAGGTAAGGATCTAGTTCATGTATTTTTCTAAGGATTGTAGGTGTCAACCTAGTTTGATAAATGATTGTTATTAGTTCGAGGTTTTAGTGGCAAATTTTAGAATTAATGCATATCAATTTTAAGGATAATAGATGGTGTGGACTTAGGAAAAGATTCTTGTTGATTTCGAGGATATAGGTCCAGATGATGAAAATGGTAGTGATAGATCACTTGCACGTTGGAGGAATATTGATTCTAGCTAAGGATGCACGAGATCGACGTGTAACAGTTGTGAGTTCGTAGGGATTTCGGAGAGTATAGGTTCTAGTCTCATTTTTGGCTTGGAAGAAGTAGTTTTGGTAGGTGTTGTAAAGGAGTCGTTACGACAGTATTAAGTTCAAGAGTTTTGGTGAGTTGATCGAAGAGTACAGTCGAAGCAGGTTACTCGATGGAATGATGATTGACAATAATTGTTGTGATTACCTAAAGGAATTAATTGTGACTTGAGGTCACATAGGAATTTAAATTTTTGAGACTATACTTTCTTTTGGAAATGGAGCGTCAAGTTAGGTGAGTTAAGGACATTATTTTTTTTTTTACTTAAAAAAAGATTGATGAATTTCGGAAGTTGAAATTTAGGCATCAACAGTGGATAGTATAATCAAGTATGTGAGATATTAAAACATTAAGATCTATGGATGTTGTACAATAGTTTTTGGTGGATTGAAGATTTGAGCAGTAGGGTGTGCCTTGAGATTTATTAGTGAGGTGCTATTGGGGGATCTAGTTATGCAAAAGCTAGCTTATAGGAGTAGAAGTAGGTGGGCAAGTTACCTAGGCTTCTGTAATGTTTTAGTGAAGTCATTAGTAGTTCGTAGTGAGTTTAGTCATCGCTAGATTAGATGATATTTAGAATTTAGTTGTTAACTTTCGGGTTTAGTTTGTCGGGTAGAATTTTTAAATGCTCTTACTGGTTGGCTGGAGTGGATTTGAGCATTTTAAGTTAAGTTCTTATCTAAGTTGAGTGGGTGTATTTTGGGATGCTAAGGTTGATTTTGGAAGAGGATATTTCCACCAATTATAGTAAGAGTTTCTTGGTTAGTAGGTATGGAGTTACCTTGTACTCAATGATGTTGTTTTATGAGGACATGAATTTTCGGTATATAGTGATTATCAGAGTGCGCAGCAGGAGCATGATACTGTGGTTGTAATTAGGAGTTTAAAATTTTGTGCTGATTTTGAGGAATTAGTGGTGACTTGAAATTTTGAGAAGATATCTGTAATTGGAGATTGATTATTGTGTATGCAATTTCGTTATTGATGGTTAATTTTTGGAAGTGGCCACTAGGTTACTAAAGTGTAATATTCAACGAAGGTTTGGAAGTTTTACCATAGGAACCAATAGAGGTTAGTTCAGATTATCATTTGGAGCTAGTAATCATTGAAATTCCTTGGATGTTGTGTCAAGGTTTTGTGGATATTGAGATCTTGGTTTACCTGGCCGCTCTAGGAGTGATAATCGTGATGGGCCTTTGGGAGAATGTGCAGACCGCCTTTGTGTTGGGATGAATTGGTGAGAGTATATTAATTGGGCCAAGTTAATAAAAGAGATGTTATGGCGGGAGCGTAAGGTTGTCAGAAAAGTTATGCGGAATCAAGGAGTAGAGAATTGTCTTTTGAGGAAGGTGATTGAGTTTACCTTAAAGTCTCTCCTATGAAAGGCGTTAAGCGTTTTGATAAAAGAGGAAAACTTAGCCCAAGATTTGTAGAACCTTTTCAAATTTTGGACATGAATGGGGCTGTTGCTTACAGGACTGCTTTCCCAGAGTATTTTGGAAAGATTCTTGATGTGTTCCATGTGCTCTCAAGAAAAGTTTTGGTTAGCAAGAGGTGCTCTTTGTCGACCCAAGACGCATCGAACATCAACCTGACCTTACTTAGGAGGTTGCCCTAATGCAGATTATAAATTGGAAGGAGTAAAAGTTAAGATCTAAGTCGATTCATTTGGAGAAGGTAGCTTGGGGTGATCTACTGGCTTAAGATTTCTCTTGGAAAAGAGAAGCAGATATGATGGAACAATATCCGTATTCGTTTGATTGTTCGGCGGCATGTCTCTTAAGCCTACCTTTAGTCGCATCTCATGCCTGTCTTTAGCATTGATATTTGACCCTTCAAATTTCAAGGACGAAATTTATTTTAAGGGAGGGAGATTGTAACATCCCGGATTTTAGTGTATTTTTAATGAAGGTTTATTTTAATTATTTATTGTGTAATTCTCTTGTTTTAATATTTTAGAGCTTTTATTTTATTATTTTATTGAACTTTCCTATTTTTATTAATTATTATTTTTGGAGTTTTAGAATATTATTTTAGAATATTTTAAATTGTGAAAAATTATTTTACTGGGCTTTCTTATCGTTAATTATTGTGGTGAATTTAAATTGATCTTTAATTTAAATTGGGTTGTTTATGTGTTTTAAAATTATTATTGTTTATTAAAGCATTTCACTGCGTTTGATTAATTTTAATTAGTGATCTGTAATTTAATTCCTCTTTATTTCAAAGATGTTTTTGTCAGAGTTTAATATTTTATGTTAGTTAATTTTGAGTTAAATTGATTTATTTATTTTAACTGTTTTAAAAATAGTTACTGTTTTATTTGAATATTTCACTGCGTTTGGATTGTTTTATTTATTTAGTGATTTTAAAATCGTTTTCGTTGGATCACTTTCGAAACCTAAGTTGAAAGGACTGGATCTCCTTTTTCTTCTTTTTCTTTTTTCTTTTTCTCTTTTTCTTTTTCTTTTCTTCTTTTTCTTCTTTCTTTTCTCTCTCCCCGTGCCCGTGTCCGACCCAGACCTCTCTATCTCTCTCCTCACCCACGGTTGCCACGGTCTTACTACCGTAGCGCTGCCGTCGGCCGGCTGTGGTCGACACCGCCGGTGCCGTTCGACTCCCCGTCGACCAGCGACCTTGCCCCATCAATTTCCGGCTGAACCTCGCCGCCGTTAGCCGCCAGTTGTCGTTTGAACCCGTGGTGGTTTTCTCTCCATTCCGCCGCCGTTCGGCCACCTCCGGCCACCATTTCTTCACCACATCTTCACCGGCCCAATATTAAGCTTTTCCACCCATTCCCGGCCCCGATCCGTCGCCGGAGCCACCCGTGCGAGCTCCACTTCCGATTTGATATTTTCGACCGTAAACCACCCATTTTCGCCACCATTCACGGCCAACCACCATCACCATTAGATTCTCCACCTTCCATAGGCCCTACCCTATCAATTTCAAGTCTTCGTTTGAACCCGTGTAAAATTCAAAATTCACTGCATTTCGGCCAGTGTTTTTACACTGTGCAATTTTGCTGCTTTGGTAATTCCTTGTGCTTCGGACCCTCCGTAAAATTGTTTTAAAGCGTTGTAAGTATTTCCTAAACAATTCTTTTGAGGTTTAATTATATTTTTACAATTAACTGCTATATTTATATATATGTATCCTGGTTGATTTCCGGACTGAGTCTGAGGAGTTCGGGGGTGGTTGGATTGATCGGAGTATATTGTTGTGTGATTTTGGTGATTGGAGTAATTGTTGGATATTGGTTATGTTGTGATTTGGAATTGGTTATTGGATATTATGGTTGAGTTGGTTCACTACATATTGCACGCATGCCATGTTTGTAAACTGAAAAACTTGGTTTTTCGTGTATTGCATGCATGATCATGTGGATTTTGTGTTGATTGGATTTGTGGGTGCGTGTGTATCACAACCCCAAGCCGAGATGAGGCATTATCTCGGTGGAGCTCCTCTGGTCACTCGGAAGCGGAATATACTGAGTGACGTCCCCGGGGTTGTCGCCGGGAGACAACGGGATCGGACGTTGGATGTGCCGACTCCGTGGCTCTTCTGCTGGCGGGAGCTAGAGGATGACCTGGCCACGAACGCACCGAGTGCGGAACTGGGCATCTCTCGTAAAGTAGCCAGGACGTGCGGATGGTCCATAGGAGAGACCATGGTGCATATGGTTAATTGGATAATGGAAAATGGCTGTTTTCTAGGAAAATAGCGTGAGTTGATTTTTGTGTATCATTTTCTGGGAAAATGATGGAATTTGATTTTTGGGTCATTTTCTGGGAAAATGGTAGAAATGATTTTATTGGAAATATTTTTTGGCCAAAAGAGATTTTTGTCGTGTGTTGCATATTGTATCATGTGCATGCATGGTTAGTTGTTTAAATATATTTTTATCTCTGGACTTGGTTAGTTTATAACTTACCTGTGGTACCATTTAATGGTACTGCAGACTTTGTTGATGATGCAAATGCCGAGCCTGAGGATCTGGCTCCGCCGGAGGAGTGATCTAGGATCACTCATGCTGTAGTTTTTATTTCCAGACTTGTATTTATTTTTATGGGACTTGGCTTTGTTTTTAAGGTAATTGTATTTTGGATATATGTATTAACTAAAATTCTAGTATTAGTTGACTTATTTACCTTCCGCTGTATTTTTAATTGTGCACTTTTTATTTGTTGCACACACTTGACACTTGTTGTTGGGATGCGTGACCGGGTTGTCATCATCCTGACGTCACGATTCTCGAGACTTTTTGTTCGTGGGAGTTGGGGCGTCACAACTTAATCCTAGAGATTTAATCACAAATTACTTCTCAGTCACATTGTGATTCAATAGATCTAACAATAATTAGTTAGAGAATTGTAAGCATTAAGAACAAAGAATAAACACTCAATCAATGGAAATATTGAAAATAAAATAACTTGGAATATAAATTGTGTATTCAATGCTAGACTACATCAAAACTCTAGAAAATAAAATTAGTTCATAATGAAATTGAAAAGACAAAAAATAAAACTGATGTTCTTCGTTGAAGTCGGTTGATGAAGCATGCGGCTCTCGCCTCTACCCTCCAGATCCGCCTCCTCGAAAGAAACTCAAAAATAAAATCTAGAATATTTTTACTCTAAAAATTAGACTAAGACTCCCTATTTATCCCACAAGACGGGATTAAATAGCTATCAAAACTCAAGTCTGGAAAAATAAATGCGGCTACAATCTAACCTAAAAATCTGGAAAATAGTTTCTAAAAATAAATATTAACATAAAAGCAAATTATTCCAAGAATGTCAGAATTATCTAAAATGGAAGATTCAATGATATGTGACTTGAATTTGGAGCTCAGGAGGATTTGGTGGTCAGCAGATTGATTGCAGAACTCGAAAAGGTCCCACGGGGTAGATGCCTGTGCACTGAATATAACTGGCATGGCGGTCATAAATGATCGGGCATGGAAGTCACAAATGAGCGGGCATAGAGGTCACAAAGACCACACGGCCCTCTCCTCACCTACCGAGTGGAAAGACTCCTGACCAGGATGAAAGACTCCTCTCACATTTTCTAGTTGCTGCCCACGATGTCGTTTAAGTTGGTCTTTTAAGTTGGTCAGTTAGACTAGTTGCCCAATCTAACTGCCCGGAGTCTTCTCGCCAAGTTTTCGTGCCCAGGTGGTAAGATCTCTCGCTTATCGCCTAACTTATGTTGTGCCTTTTGGTCACAAGTCTCTTCCTTTGTACCAAAATACTCTCATTTTGCACTAAATCTTCTCATTCATTCAAATCCAAGAAAATAAAGAAAATTATATAGAAATAAAATTAAACTAATAAAATTAAAGGAAAACTGACACTTTTCATAAATAAAGAGTGATAAAAATCAAATAAAAATAACACTTATCATTGCTCCTGCGTTCTTCAGTTCAAACGGCATAATCATTTAATAGTATAGGCCCCGGTCGGTTATGAAGGCCATTTTATCCTAATCTGCATGGTTTATTTTGATTTGGTTGTACCCAAAGTAGGCATCCATGAAACTCAACATCTTGTGATTAGCTGTGGCATCGACTATCAAATCTATCCTGGGGAGAGGAAAACTATCTTTTGGGCATGCTTTGTTTAAGTCCATGAGATCAACTCACATTCGGCATTTGCTGTTGGATTTCTTGACTAGGAAAATATTTGATAGCCATTCTAGATACTGAGTCTCCCTGATAAACCTTGCTGCTAACAGACGATCTACTTCTTCTGCCATAGCCTTATATTTCTCTATACTGAAATTTATCTTCTTTTGCTTTACAAGCCTTATGTCCAGATTAACATTAAGCCGATGCTCCATCACTTCCTTATTGATTCCCGACATATCTTGGTGATTCCATGCAAAGACGTCTTTGTGTTAAAAAAAAAAGCTGTATCAAGCGATCTCTTTCCTCCTTCGCCATCGTAGTCCCGATCCTTACATGATTGTCGGGCTGGGTTGGATTGAAAGATACAAGTTCCAATGGTTCTTCAGCTTCTCCTTGTCTCAATGCTTCCTCGTCCCTCGTCTCCGCTTCCATCATGAAAACTATTGGTGGAGGTGGCAGGCAGACTCCATCACCATGTTCTCGCGACTTTACTATTTTCATGTCCCGCTCTTCTCTTTTTGACTCCTGCACATAATACTCTCAAACGAGTACCTGATCTCCGCATACCTAGCCAACTCCCTATGGTGTTAGAAGCTTCACCTTCAAATGATAAGTTGATGTTATTGCTTTCAAAGCATTCAATGTTGGCCGGCCTATGATGGCATTGTAAGACGACATAGCTCTGACAACCAAGAACTCAGTCATGTTGGTGGCAATGCAAGGGTCAGTTCCTTTTGACACAGGTAGTGTGATGGACCCCATGGGTTGGACTGCATCTCCCATGAATCCCTTTAGTGTGGTTGGTGCTGGGCGAAGTTGGCTAGAATTTAAACCCATCTTCATGAAAGCATCCTAGAATAGGAGGTCTGCTGAGCTCTCGAAATCTATCAATATCCTTATCGTTGTATAATTCGTGACCAAGATTGTCACCACTATCGCGTCATCGTGGGGGTACACCACCTCCCTGGAATCCTCCTCACTAAAGAAGATTGGGGGCGAGTTCTGAATCTGCGCCTATTTAACAGGCCTTTCTACGTTGTAAACTTTTTCGTATCTTGCTCGTCTTACATAAGCCTTTCTGCCCGAAGAGGTTGGTCCACCTCCCGCATATCCACCAGTTACGGTGCAAATTTCTCCCAGAGGTGGCCTCTGCCTATCTGCCTCTTGCCTAGACCGTTGGTCTCTTGGTTCTTGCGACCTTCTTGCCCTTTTAGGTGATCTCTGTCTATCCTTGCGTTCTTGCTTCTTGTCAATCCAATGTCGTGGCAGAGATGTGTTCTCAGCCACGATGCACTCCAACTCTCCACTTCCTTCAGTTCTTTGATTTTTTGTTTAAGCATATGGCAATCCTCAGTTTGATAGCCATTCGCCTTGTGGTACGCACAATACCTTTGTTGCCACCGCCTACAGTCCTCATCACGCCTACTCTATTTTGTTTCACCTTAGTCTTGTACATTGGAATAGTGTACGTGACCACTACTATACCTCCTCATTTTCTGCTTTTTCTCATACTAGCTCTTCCTTAGTCTTTGGCTATTATCTTGGGTCTTCTTAGGGCCCTCCCTCAATGCATTCTCCTCTTTTCACCTCAATCTGGTGGTGAGGGTGATCAGTGTATTTTCAGCATTAACAAAATCGTCTGCCCGATCCATAAGCTCTCGCAGAGTGGATGGGGTCTTCTGCACTAGTTCAGTCATGAAAGGGCTCATTAGCCATATTCTCCTAAGCATTCTTTCCTTATTGAACCGCACCAAGTATGCCTTCAGATTCTCACCTTCCCTCTGCTTCACAGTAAACAAGTACGCCGCCGATCATCTCATCCACCGACTCAAAATTCTCAATGGAGCCTGGTCTTAGTATTCCAAACCATCCCTTAGCTGTCCCTTTAGCGTCAGAGGAAAGGCTCTGTATGCAGTCTCTCCTGGGAATCTATGGAGAGTCATGTGGGCCTTCAAAGTTTCCAAATGTTCCACCGGATCCTTGGAGCCATCATACATGTTTATCGACGGGATCTTGAACTTTGGTGGAAGTGGTACCACCATGATCTCCGATGTGCAGGGCAAGTTGGTGTTGGTTAACAATTGGTCAACCGACGACAATGTCCCTATCTTTTTGGCCATTTCTTCATAGTTATCCATCAAGCTGTGCAAGTCGTGGTGCAGCTTCTTCGTATCCCCGTCCTTTTGGTGGCCTAAATCGACACCTGCATTGTTTGCCTCCATCTCCACCTTGTCATCCTGACTAGGTGTTGCATCTTCTCCTGACAATCTGCTCCAAGCCTTGAGGATCTCATTCTTTTTTCACAGCTAGTCGACCTCGATGGTAAGTTTCTTTACTATTTCTTCCATTTCTGCAAGTCTTCCCTCCATGTTTCACGAAGTCTCCTTTTGATCTCTAGTTGCCTGAGACCAAGTGGTAGTGGGCATGTAAAAAGCACGCTAATTGTGAGATATAAAGATCCCACAGATGGCGCCAACTGTTGAGGAGGTGTTTGACCACTTGGCACCCGTGATCTCCTACAACCAAAGGCTAAGAAGGCTTGGGGGTGGAGAAGGGGAACCTCCGATGCCTAAGTTAGTAATGGTAGGAGTAATCTCAAAACTAATTAATGTTCTCTTTGTTTACGTATCTGGTCCCTTTAAATAGACATTTTTCCTTCTTCTGATCTTTCGGGTTTAACTACCTTATCTATCATTAAACTTGAATTCTCGTTCCTCAAACTTATATATCCGTTTGGAGTGGATAGATACCCTTAACCATTCCGGGATAATTGGTGGGAACTCTCTTTATCAGTTTAGCTTGAACCCTATCGGGTTAGATGGGTATCTAGGCCTCAGGTTTCTTTCTGGGCCGTGGAGGGCCAAGTCCAGGTAAACACCCTACAGGCCTTTGGGAGTATTGGAGTCCTTCCAATTTTATTCAACTTTCGATTTTCATCTAAAACCACCTCATCTGATCCCACTTAGGGGTGATACCTGCCCCCTAAGGGGCAGGGTCACACCCTCCCCGCCCCCCGCCCCAGCATGGGTTGGGGCGGGAATTTTGCCCCTACCCCGCCCCCGCCCATCCGTCTGCCCCTCGGCAACCGGACGGGGCTTTTGGCCCAGTTCACTTATCTGGGCCCAAAGTGGCCCAGAATCTGTTTTCGGGTCACTTTGGGCCCAGAATTTAACTAAAAAAAAAATATTTTTAAAAATTGAAAAAAATTATATATATAGATTGAACTATTAATTATATACTAAGTTTCAACTATTAACTAATTAAGTAATAATCATCACTAACGCACTAAGCTAGTAAGCTATTACAATTTATAATTATACAAATTGTTGAGAACTAATAAACTATTACAATATTACAAACTCCTCTAAAAAAATTAAATATTGCAAATTGTACTATTAACTATTGTAGCAACATTACAATTAGTTGTAAATTAACAAAATCAAAACTTTTCAATTTGGGATGGAGCCGTGGCAGTGAGTTCACTGAGTGGTGAGTTTGTGTCGACTGCCGTGAGACTGAAAATCAAGATCATAAAATTAAAAGTTAATAAGTTAAAAATAAAACAAATTAGAATTATAAAGTAATAAATATGAAACAAACTTTTAAAAAATTTAAATACAAAATATTAAAAGTATTAACCAAGATGAGATTGGGATTGAGCCATTGGAATTTGGGAATTGGGATGAATATGAGGCAGATGAATCATGAGCATAGATCGGTCATTAGGATTCGGCATACGTATATTGAGAATATAAAAGCGTAAAAACAGACAAGCAAAATAATTAGATACTAAAATATTATATAAAATTATAAATGAAAAAAAATAATTAAGGGAGAAATTGTGTAAACCATGGCAATGGTGGGTCCAATGGACGAATACAAAGTCAAACTGCATCGGAGGTAGCCGTAGACATCGCCTCACGTATCACAATAACAATTAAATTTGAAATGAAATTAATGAAAACCAATTAAATGAAAATAAATATATTAAAATAAGAAATTAAAAAATGAAATTAAAATTAATACCAAACCCAGGCTGATCAGCATCCTCCTCCTCAACGTCGGCCTCCTCATACTCAAGAACATCTGGAACATGAATTGGAGTTCCCTTGATCCAATTTTGCGTGCAAATCAAAACCTCCACAGTGGTAGGAGCTAATGAACTCCGAAATAATCTAATACACGCCCTCCGATGTTAAAGGCCAACTCTGAAGCTACAGTGCTAACAGGGATGGCCAAAAGTGTGCGGGCTATCTCTCCAAGGATGGGATACTTCACGGCATTCACCTTCCACCAACTTAATATATCGAAGTCTCGTGAAAATGGTAGAATCTCTGCTACAAAGTATCTGTCTATCTCTGACTGTGCCTCTTCAGAACTCCTGAGGAGTGGGGTTTGCTCAAACCTCTCACCCTAGTCCAATCTACGTCTTTTCCCAACCTCGACTATTGGAACCTGTGGGGGGTAGGTGTAGCTGCCGCAATATTACCACCTCGCAGGATGGTAAACTCATCAAATAATATATGAAGGGTTTCACGAACCCTTCCTGCAATAATCTTTGCCCATGTTTGCCCATACGCAAAACCCAATCCAAATACCATGCCATCTGCCTTAAATCTTGCGTCAAGTACGGCAGTTACATTTAACAAAATATTAGCCCTTGTAAAATCACCCCAATACTTGTCGTACTTTGACCTCATAATCAATACCATCTCCTTCAGCCTAATGTGACCACCCGCGACCATGTCATCTAATTCCTCTTTTACCCTACATATTTGCTAACAGAATTGATGAGATGTAGGGTACAAAGTTCCAAATAACGTCGTGATGGCCTCGTAAAAAAGCCTCAAAAGCTCTACAAAAGTATATACAATCTCCCAATCATCATCTACGGGTTTCCCCAATCCCCCGTGATCATCAAAATATTTAACATATTAGATGTCTTCATCACCCAATAAGGCAAATGCTAGCCTATATTCTTGGGCCGCCTCCAACATAAAAAATGTTGAGTTCCATCATGTAGGCATATTAGTACAAAGGCCATTTTTGAATGTTAGGCCCGCAGACCTCGCAGCAATCTTAAACTTCTCCAACCTCAAAGGAGAGGATCTCACCCATCTCATAACAGTCCTGACCCGAGAAATTGAGTCATAAAGATCCCTCAAACTATCAGTGACAATTAGATTAAGAATATGTGTCGCACATCTCACATGCAAACACTCACCACCCATGATTGTCTTATTTTCCTCTCTAAGATAAGTCTTTAGATGTCCCAATGCGACATCGTTAGATAAGGCATTATCAACTATAACTGTAACAACTCGGGTCAACCCCCACTCCTTTATTGCGGCCTCCAGGGCCTTCCTAATTGTCTCACCCTTGTGATTGTTGATTTGACAAAATTTTATAATTTTTTTATGCAATGTCCAAGATGAATCAACAAAATGCACAGTTAGAGACATATAATTAAAATTTTAGACTGATGTCCAAGTATCAGTGGTAAGGCAAACAAATTGACCCGCCAATTAACCCCTCAACTTCTCTTTTTCAGTGTAAAAATATTTTTTTACATCCTTTGGCACCGTGTGGCGAGAAGGAATATTAAACCTTGGTTCCAAGTAGCGAGAATATGCTTGGAACCCTTTCCCAGCAACAAGTTGAAAAGGTAGCTCATCCATTATGATCATACGAGCTAGGTGCCTTCTACACTCATCGGGATCATATTTAGTATACCCCCTCAAAGTTGCACCCCCACTAGTCCCATCCGCCATTTTTTGAAATCCAATTTCTAGCGTAGATTGACTTTTTTCTTGTAATGATCTTAATATTGGACTTTTTTTACATTGCTCCTCTAAGTGCACCTTTAATTGTGAGGTGCCATATTTCCTATAGTGACACTCATAAATTTTCCCACAACCGTTACACTTGGCTTGGGGGTTATTGGAGTCACCACCCTCTAGTTTGGTGAAATGAGTCCAAACTATTGAAGCAGGTTTCTTGCTGGGCTTGGGGGCGGGGCAAGGGGTAGGGGTAGAAGTTGAGTAGGAGGGGTAGGTGTAGGTGTAGGGGTAGGGGTACTCTCGGCCTGGAAAGGAGAGCTCGCACTAGAATCTGCTGGCACATCCATGAACTCAAGCAAACAAGAAATCTGAAATTATAACAAACATAGCAACATGCCAAACAATTAACATCCTAATGATCTTTAATTTTGGACACGATAAAAAAGGTAAAAAATTTCATGATTGAAAGAATATAAGATAGAAAAAATTTCATGATGCCAAACAATATAGTATTAAGTATTATAGTTTCTTAGACTTGAAAGAATATGCTTATAGCAACTATATAATGAACATAAAAAAAAGTAAAATAAAAAAAAGTATCACTTGACATTCATATATATATATTTCATCTTAATTAATTATAACTTAATCTCTTGTAAAGATTAATTAATGGATGATGATTTTGTTACAATATTTATAACTAATAAGTTGGACTTTCATTAATTTATGTTTATTGGCTTTTTGTTCATGCAGTACCTTAATTTATAAAAATTGTAAATTAAGCCTTAAGGTACTGACTAGTGACTACTGCAGTCTACTGCACTACATGAAAATTATACAATATTCAGTATATATTATAAATTTCGTTACTAAATATTGTAAATATTGAAAATATTATGAAGAGATTGTAAATATTGTAAACATTGTAAATTTAGGGTATTTCAAACCCTAAATTAATTTAGGGTTCCAATCCAAATTAATTAGACACATATAATATCACGATTCAGTAATTCACACACATTACATAATGCAAAAAAAAAAACAAACGGACTGGATCATTCAAAGTTCAAACCACGTGCACAATCTAAGCTCCACAACACACAATTCACAATATCCCATTCTCCATCTCCGATAAACCTCTCCATTAAATATATAAATCACAAAATAATTAAAATTTGAATTTAGGGTTTCTTAGTTCTTACCTTCAGACGTTCAATCACGGAGATGAAGAGAGAGGGACCGGGTGCGAGTCGTGCGACAGTGACGGCGACAGTGATTGGGACGGCGAAGCAGAGAGAGGGACTGAGTGCGAGAACTCATAGAGAGAGAGAGATTGAGAGTGAGAGTGAGGGAGACTGGGAGGTGAGAGTGAGATTCGAGACAAAGAAGGATCGGGAGAGGGGGGACCAGTTTGATATTTTTAAAACCAGGCATGAAACGACGTCGTTTCATGCCTGGGTTATTTTTTTTATATAAATATATAATATATATAAACAGATGCGGGGCGGGTGTAACCTCCATCCTGCACCCGCCCCTGGATCATCACCCAGATGCGGGCAGGCCTCGCATCTGGCAGACGGGGTGATCCGCCCCGCTGCATGGGGGCGGGGTAGGGCCCCGCTGCCCACCCCTAATCTCACTATCCAAACGGGGCCTAAAACTGGCTATATATTTTATCGACTTAGGCTTACTTTTATTTTATGAGGTTTTATAGGTCTTTTTTTATATGTATTTTCTATTACTTTTAAAAGGTTTTTATATAGGTGTTTGTGTTTTTTTTTAATATAAATATTTTCATGTGTTTTTTTTAATAGTTATTTTTAATTAAAATTTTTACAAGAGAAAAATCGGATATATCACGAAAAATGCAATATAATTGATGGAAATCTTCTTCATTCCAAAAACCACAAAATATAATTAACTAGCAATGTCAAGTCACAATCTCCATGCAAAACTATTCCTGCTTGACAAAATTTCTGAAGCAAGTAACAAGAAACAAGAACCTAAAATCTAGCCACAGGAGACAATGGTAATGAGAGAGAAAGAGAGAACCTGTTGATGTCGTGTTTCACAGGCCTGGGCAACTTCACGCAGGCAGTGTATGAGCAATCACCTGCACAATCACAAAGGGGGACCCTGTGGTCTATTGATCCTTCGATACTTAAGTCAGTAATTGTTGGTAGAGATGATTAATTGTAGTCAAGACATGAGTATAAAGTAACTGATGATAGATTTAGATTAGACTTGGGACTTTTATTTCTTATTATCTGGCTTGCTGCTGGTAGTGTCTTATTTATATTTGATGACCTGGTCTCCATGATAGTGAAGTGTTGGATAGTAGTGGATGATATGCCAATGCTGTCTATTCACCGAGCTACCTTCATGGTGTCAATTCGCTGAGCTAGTAAGTGCTCTGGGTCGTTGTATGTTGCTCGGGTCTTGAGTCGCATTTAATGCGGCATGGCTTTTACTCTGGGCAACATTGACTGCGGCACACCTTCTGTTTTGGATTCCCTCCTGCTTCATTAATGTTGAGTGTGATATGCCGTGATTCCCTTATTTGGTAATGAGTGCTGCGTACCTTCCCTCTCAAGTTTTGCTCGTACTCCCTGCTGTGATAATGACCTGACCTGGGTACCACACCCGATCTTTGGCCCAAGTACTATTATCTAGCCCAGGCTATGCCGCGCACCTGGGCCCTATCCCAAGTCATACTTCTAGCCTAGTTCAACCTAGGCCTTATATCTCGGTTGTAACTCGGGCCCTGTCTTTAATCCAATATAGGGGATTTTCTTCCTTCACAGTACCCCGCAAATTTTTAACACACTTGTGGGCTGGAAATTATAAGAAGTTTTCTTTCTTCTCTCTTCCCTTTGACCGGTGTACGTAGAATTTGAACGGGTATTTATCCACTCACTATTGATGTGAGCCAATCTCCTGGCCTGAAGGGATGCGGACCAATTCCTATTCCAATTAAAGTTGTTCCCTAATGTGCCAACGTCGTTTGGATTGGTCCATTCCTAGCATGCGCATGGCAAGTAAACGTCATTCCGTATTCCCATAGCCAAGGCGTCACTTCGAATTCTGTGCCGTCGTTTCGAGTGCTTCCGGTTTCCTCATTGTCTTCTCTGAGACTCTAAACTGCTTTTAGCCTTGCATTCACTGCTACGATGGGTAAGAAGGATGAGAACGATCCCCAACTCAAGTATTTCGTCGGAAAGGGATGGATGTCGGCTATGACCCAGAATGAATTTCGTACATTCTACAGAGAGTTCCCCACTCCAGATAAAACTATTCTCGTACTTCCTCAACCTCACGAAACAATGGTGGATGAGGATCATGGTCTATCGAGGCTCTTTTCCCCTATATGTTTCACATTGGACTGCGTCTGCCATTCTGCCACCTGGTTCATGATATTTTGGACCTTTTGTAGCTTGCTCTGGTACAACTTAATCCTAACGCTTGCCATTTGATCATGGCCAATTGTGTGGCTTTTCAGATTGTTCTGATTAGTTCAGAAGATTATCATGATTTAACTACACAAGAGTTCCTAATAGTATACTGAATCAATCGTATGCCGGGTAACATCTGTAGTTTTCAATCCTACTCTGTTGATAAATGTTTCACTATTCTAGAGAAGCAATATTCATCACTAAAAAACTAGCATCGGCGATTCTTCTTCGTCTATGGTTCTGGGTGGGAACGCCCAGAAGAAGAAATCGAGTATGATGAATTTCCCGTTCGGTCTGTTTAGGCCAAGGTTCCAACCACCAAATCTCGCTCTATTAAGTTATCAGAGAGAGAAGAACTTAGAATTGCCTCCGTGATGTCCTGGGTGGTGGCTCATCCTTCCCTAGTAGAGACTGACTCGTTATTGAACGATAAGTACATCTGGCATTACATCATTGCTCCCCATCGCAACCATGTGACTAGTAAGGATTTCTTGATGGGCCCATCCTCCCCCCACGAGAGCGGTACGCCACGAAGCTTCTCCTCCTGAAGGCAACCGCACGGAGTAGTCCCGAATGGAAGAGGGTGCTGCTATTCCTACGTGGTCAGTGCCTACCAAGGAGGTTCCTGTGAATCCCCCGCATCCCACCAAGCCGAGGGCTGCTCGTAGAGAAAAGAGGGGCTCCCAGCAAGTTGCTCAGGAGGGTGATTCTCCCCAACCTGCCAAAAAGAGCAAAGCCGACCAAGCAACTAACCTTGTAGGCGAGAAGAGAGGTTCTAAGAGAGTTACCAAAGAGAGCAGCTTTCTTCGAGCTAACCAAGTGAGCCACTCTAGCTGAGCTGCCCCTAAAGGCAGCTTAGATTGAGCCGCTCTTGATCTTTCCAGAGCTGCCCCTTCGAGAGGTATTTTTTAAACTTCTAAGACTTTCTTATCTTGCTATGTTCATTTAAACAAAAGACAATTGAATCCTACCTTTTTCTTCAGGTCACGATAAAGGAAAAGAGGCAGATGTTTCCATTTTCTTTCTGTTTTCTTCAATTTTTGACTGTCCAATGCCTCGAGGTACTGGCCTGGTAGCCGGAGTTTTTCCCTCCTTTGAGGAAATTCTCAATCAGGAGGAGGCTCCACCCCGCGTGGTGCCAACTCCTTTTGAGGGTAGACTTGATGAGGTGGAGTCCTCACTCTAGAAGCGCTTGACTAATTCCCCCGTTATGCCACCGGAGCTCCCTAGTCTGACTCCTCCCAGTTTTCCTGTGGTGCCAACTCCAGATGTTCCGTCCATCCCTCAGGTTCTGCTTGTGGGCTAGGAGATTGCTCTTGGAGAGGGGTTGACTCCTTCTGAAACCATGGAGAAGTGCTCCAAGGAGGCTGTCAAGCCGCCCGAGATTATGGAGTCAGGCTTCGAGGAGACTATGGAATCAAATCCTCCTGAGGTTCCAATCTCCTTCCTTATAATGGAACATAGACTGCCGAGTTGGTTCCCCCTGTTATTTCTGAGCCTCCGATCTATCAGGTATTTGCTTTCCTTATTTTCTACTTGAACCGCTCATTTTCTTTTTCTTCTTAGTATCTTATGCTGTGCCTTTTGTTCCAGGACAACATTGTTCCCCAGGCTTCGCCTTCGCCTACATCCCATGAAGATGTTGTTGTGGAGGTGGAGGATGGCTCTACGTCCGTAGGAAATTCCACCCATTTGGTGAACGCACAGGGCGAGAGTTTGGCTCATGCTGAAGAACAGCCAAATTCTCAGTTTATCTTTCTGCAAGATCCTCCAACCTAAGTTTCTCAGCAACGCGAGGAGGAATCTGGTTTGTTCTTTTTGCATACTGGGGTTGTTCTTCCTTTGGTATGTGTTGAACCCTCCTACTCATCCAGGTAAGGAAGCTACCCAAGTTATAAGAAGGCTTGGTCGGAATCCTGTGAAGCTCAAGGCCGAAAATTCATACCCCTTTTTGCAAATGTAAGCATTTTTCTTTCCTTGATGGATTCCTATTTTTCGCATCCTGGCAATAAACGTTATGCCTTGTTGGTCTTTCAGGCTGCTGATCAACTGGCCGAGATGGTTTCTCAAAAGTGAAAGGCTTTTGAAGAAGACCTAAAAACTCAAAGCATGTTGAACAAACTATTGAACCTCCACAGAGAGAAACTGATGGATGACCTCTGCGCTCTAGAGGTAGAAAAAAAAATCCTTAAGAGGGGACAACGTGCTCTGCCGTGAGAAGATCCGTGCTCAGCAGAAAGAGGCTAAGGGGTTGGCGCGCGGAGTGAAGGTAATGGCCCTGGTACTCGTGCTCAAGGATAAAGAGATCCACCTAAAAGATATGGAGATCGAAGTAGCTAATGCGAAGATATTCTCATCGATCGAAGATTTAGAGTCTACGCAGAAAGAGCTTGCAGATCTTCGAGCCCAATCCGATCTTTTTTTTTTTCGAGAAGGGGAGCGCCCAAGTCGAGATTCAGAGGCTAGAGTGTGAGATAGAGTCCACCCAGAAGGAGTTGAGGCAGAGCAATGTTGCCTTTGAGAAATTGAACAAGGAAAAGAAGCGCGCCGTTGAGGTGCGATATATCTTGTTCAACAAATATATAGGTTTAGCCAAAGAAGGAGATAAGATGAGGGCTGTAGTTCGGACGGCCATTTCTCATTTGCAGTCCTCTCTAGAAGCTGCTCGGCTCTGTGGGGACAATGCCGAATCTCAACTCGAAAAAGTTCCCGCTCTGCATGACCAAACTTGGATGTGCGGGTATAAGGAAGGTCTCGAGCATCTCAACGAAGTGATACTTGAGAACCCTGAGACCGATCTTCATACCCTGGATCTTTGAAGTCTTTGGCCAAACAGGTTTGCCTACGAAGCGATGTTGACGTGGGGTGTAGACAACCTGCCTCTATCTTTCCGTGATGCTACTACTTAGTTTTCTTCTTCATCTTCTTCTTTTTCTTCTTCTTCTTTTTCTTTTACCTAGACCAGTATGGTTTTTGTCATGGAATTGACAATTCTTATTGAAATGTACATAACTCTAATTCTGTATGTATACATCTTCCATTCTATATATACTTTTCACTTTCCTTTGTGGAATTGGCATTCTGTTTTTGCTGACGGTAGACCGAACACATTCTCCTTGACTTGATGAGGGTCAAGTTCCCTTACTCGACCATTTATTGATAACGCCTCCACATTGGAGTTGTTGCAGGTGAGACCATTTCGCATAGATAGGTACCGAGCAAGTACTCTGTGCAAGCGATTGTCAAGGGGCAACACTTTGAGTTGATGAGCATCGAACCTCCTGTGCTGGTATCGAGTAGGTACCTCTTGTACAAGTACCAATCAGGTACTGTTTGTATGAGTGCTAAGCAAGTACCTTTGTGATGGTACCTAGCAAGCACCTTTAATATGAGTACCGAGCAAGTACTTTTGTGATAGTACCGAGTAGGCACCTTTTTTATGAGTATCGAGCAGGTATCTTTTGTATGAGTATCAAGTAGGTACCTTTTGTACGAGTACCAAGAAGGTACTTTGTGATGGTACCGAGCAGGTACCTCTTGTGTTGGTACAGAGCAGGCACCTTTTATTTTGGTACCGAGCAGGTACTAAGCAGGTACCAAGTATTTACCTTTGTACAGGTAACTTCTGAGTGGGACCTCTTAAGGATTCATTCGAGTTTCTCGTAAATCCATAATATTTGTTTGAACGTGCGCCGACCCTCTTCGTACCTTTTTCCAAGTGAGTCTTTCGACCTTTTTTTGACTCCATGTTGGTCCCGAGCCTACTTTTCCAACGTCATTAAAGTAGTTTGTCATTAACTTCATTATTAATACCCCATTAACCCTACACTTAATTACCCCATTAAATGCATCTGTTACCAATACCCCATTAACTCCGCATTTAACTCTATCATTTACTCCACGTCAGTTAGTGTTTCTATACCTTCTGAGTTCCAAGGGACAATGGTTCCCTATAGGAAACACATGGTCGGCTGGGGAAGCCTTGGGATAACCTGGACGTATGGGGTGAATTTGGGAGTTATGGTGCCCTGAGATGCCAAGCGCCTTGCCTATAAAATGGGGCTTTGCCTGTCCCTGAGAATTCATATCCTACTTTCTCCTTTCATTTCTCTAGACTTGGAGGACTCCCATTGCTTCCTTTCCTTTTTCTGAGCTTTGCAAGGGACGACGCCTTTCTTTTGGCATTCAGGCTGTCGTTGGCTATGGCGATTTGAATACCTAGGAGATAGGTTGTCCATATTTCTTGTTCTTGCCCTTTTGCTCCTTGCTTGTTCTTACCCCCTTGCTTACAGGGTTTAGCTCCTAAAGCTGTTGCATCAAAACTTGTTGCCTGCTAGTTCTGAGCTTAGCTGGAGTAAGGTGATGGCACGACGATGAGGTGAAGGTGGATAGGAATAGATGGACAGGTCAGGGAGCAATCAACTCTCTGGAATCCGTCAGTTCCCTCAAGGTGTCCTTCCTTTCAACCTTGAATCCCAGTTTGTTCTCCTGCGATTTGGGCAGGGTTCCATTGGACCCCAAGCTCCTTCTTTATGAGGAGGAAGATACCGCAATGCTGAGCGCCCCGTCCAGCACCATGTGGGAAGATATGGCATCCAGTTTCTGTTCAGATGAACCCAAGCTGTCTCCTTTCTTCCCAAGACTCCATGTTGCTATGCATTCTGCCCCTGTTTGGACAAAATTTACCTCCTTGTAACCTTGTTTGGATAATAAAATGTCTCAACGTTTGCTTTTATATACCTGTCTGCAGTTTTCCTCGTTGTATTTGGTTTTTGTATAGAGCGCAGAGTATTGCCGAGTTGCAATTTTTTTCAAATTTTGTTTTGTTTAGTCAAGTGACTAGGCTCACGCTCTGTAAGAATCGGGAGATGTAATAAATAAAGTAATTTTGTGTACCTTGCTGTTTGGTCTCTTCTTTTGCTATCTTCCACTTGCGCTGACTTCGTGGCCGGCCTATAGATCGGGCTTGCATCATTTTTCTGCACCACTGCACGAAGCTCAGCAGTCACTTGGTTGCATTGAGAATAGCTATTAGCAGGTCAGAGCTCGTGGCTCCTTTTTTGTGCTTTATAATTCGTGAATTGGCCCTTGTAGGTTGGTAGAGCCCGTGGGCCCTGCTCACTTGCCAACGATTTCGGGTCTGCACCATTGCATGAAGTTTGGCAAGTCATGGAGTAGCCCTGTTCATAGGAGACACAATGATACAATGTTCGAAAATTAGTCCATAAGACTTTAATATATCATAACCTTACATTTTTTGAGCTTGGCTCTGGTTTTATTTTTATACAAAGTACTTCCTCAGGTGCTCAGCATTCCATGGGTGTGGCAACTCATATCCCTTGTGGTTCTTAAGTCGGTAAGAACCAGGTCTCCCGGTTGCAGTTACTACATAGGGCCCCTCCCATTTGAGGCCTAGTCTGCCTTCATCCTGAGTTGTAACTCATGTTTGCTTCAAGACCATGTCTCCTACTTTGAAGTTGCGGGGTCGGACCCGTTTGTTAAAATACTATTCGGTTGGCTGCTGTTCTTCTCACTGCTTGCACCCGCATTTCTTCCAAGAAGTCCAAGTTTTCTCTTAGTCTTTCTTCATTATGATTAGAATCGAAATGTTGTACGAGATATGTGGGAACTGATGTTCGGTAAGCCCATATTGTATTGGGAAGTGCCTCAGCCCATTCCCCCTTCTGGCTTCCCAACTTCTTCTTCAGGATGTTAAGTATCATTTTGTTGGTTGCCTCTACTTGCCCATTGGCTTGCGGATGTCCTGGAGAAGAGTACTTAGTTTTGATTTTGAGCACCACTCTTGATAGTCGGAGCAGTCGAATTGTCGTCCATTGTCCGATATGAAGCTTTGGGGGATTCCGAAGCAGCAGATTATAGACTTCCAAAGGAAATTTGTAACTGCTTGGGCCGTAATTATTGCCAAAGCTTCCGCTTCAACCCATTTCATGAAATAGTTGACCGCCACCACAACAAATTTTACTCCTCCTTTGCTCGTCGGGAGGGGGCCAATAAGGTCCAATCCCCATTTCGCGAAAGGCCACGGGGAGATGATTGAAGTGAGTTTTCCTGACATTTGAGACACTTTTTTGCAAATTCGTCGGCATCTTTGTGAGAGTTAGGCCAATGGTACCTTGCTGGGGTCGTTCAGATCGCTGATTCCCTTCCACTAGCTTGATTTCCACAAACCCCTTCGTGTATCTCTGCTAGGACGTACTGAGCTTGTTTGGACAAGATACACCTTAATAGTGGCTCAGCATAACCTCACTTGTATAGGATTCCTTTTACCAAAGTGAATTGAGCTACTCTGTTCCTAACTTTCTAGGCCTCCTCCTGGTCGTTTGGAAGGACTCCCTTTGGAGAAATTTTAGAATGTCAATGGCCTATTCTAGGGGTTGTATCACCTCAATAGAAGACATTTGGATCCCTACCGCTAGTATGTCAATGGTCCGAATTATGATGTGGTTCGGAAGTGGTACTTCTTCCTGGCTCAAGTCACTTTAGCTAGCTGATCTAGTTCCTGGTTTTCTACCCTTGGGATTTGATGTACAGAAGAGTATTGAAAGAGATCACACTCTTCTCCTACCTGTTGGAGATATCTTTTCAAATTTTCTCCTTTTGTAAGGAATTGGCTGGTTACTTGCCCCACCACTATCTGGGAATCGGTTTTTATTTTGACTTTAGTAGCTCCCAACGATTTGGGAATGATCAGTCCTGACAAGAGTGTTTTATACTCAGCTTCATTGTTTGTGACTTTGAACCTAAGCGTGAGTGCATAGTCAAACTTTTCTCCCTAATCAATTATTATGGGATACTCCTCCTTCAATTCAACAGGAAGAGCCGTCGACATAGACTTGCCAAGGCTTGCCTTGGGGCATGATGACTATCTCCTCTGGAATGTTCAAAAATTCAGCCACGAAATCCGCCAATACCTGCCCTTTAATTGCCGTGCATGGAAGGTACTCAATTTCAAACTCGCTTAGCTCGATGGCCAAATTAATCATACGACCGGATGTGTCTGGCTTTTGCAATATCTTTCTCAAAGGGACATCAGTATGCACTTTTATTGGGTGAGCTTGAAAGTAAGGCCTTAACCGTCTAATTGTGATTACTAATGTGAATGCTAGCATTTCCGTTCGGGGGTATCTGGCCTCTGCTCCCCGAAAGGCTCTACTTACATAATACATGGGCCGTTTGATTCCTTCTTCTTCTCGAGTCAACATGGCAGACACTGCATTTGGCGATACGGCTAGGTAGGCAGTCAGATGTTCTCCTGGCGTGGTTTGACTGAGTAAGGGTGGATGGGTTAGATATTCCATTAGCTCGCTGAAGGCCTTTCTGCATTCTTCATCCCATTTTTGTGCTTTTCGCAAAACTTTGAAGAAAGGGAAGCACCGATCAGTTGATTTTGCAATGAAGCAGCTCAGAGCAGCTACTCTCCTTGTGAGTTTCTAGACCTCATTGATTGTTCGGGGCGGAGGCATATCCATAATAGCTTTAACCTTTCAGGATTAGCTTTGATTCCATGCTCAGAGATCATAAATCCCAAAAATTTGCCTGGCTCAACTCCAAAAACACATTTCTGAGGGTTGAGCTTCATCTTATATGTTCTAAGCACGACGAAAGCTTCACGGAGATCATCAAGGTGTTTTTCTGATTTCTTTCTCTTGACCAAAAGATCGTCTATGTAAACTTCCATATTTCTCCCGATTTGATTTTTAAACATTCGGTTAACCAGACGTTGATATGTTGCTCCCGTGTTTTTGAGACCGAATGGCATTGCTCGGTAGCAGTAGAGCCATCGATCCGTAATGAACACAGTCTTCTCCTCGTCATCCAAGCTCATTCTGATATGATTATAGTCGGATTATGCATCCATAAACTTGAGCAGGGTGTGCCCCGCTGTCGAGTCTACTATCAAATCTATTTTTGGGAGGGGAAAACTATGTTTTGGAGACAGGCTTTGTTCAAATCGGTAAAGTCTACACATATTCTCCACTTCTTGCTTGACTTTTTTACCAACACGATGTTGGAAAGCCATTCAGGATAGTGAACCTCCTAGATAATTCCTGCAGCCAACAGCAATCCACTTCTTCGACTATGGCTGCAGCGCTTTTGTTTAATTCTTTTTGCCTCTGGATTCACACTGAGGTGATGCTCTATCATTGATTCATTAATGCCTGGCATCTCTTCATGGCACCAGGCAAATACATCTCGGTGTTCTATGAGCAGTTGCTTCGTTGATTGGCTTAATTTGCTGGACATTTTAGACCCCATTTGCACAATTCGTTCCGGTTCTTCAGGATCCATTGGTATCAAAACTAACTGTTCGTTAGGTTCTGCCTACCTTAGAGCCACTTCGTCCCTTACTTCCCTATCCAATTCTGTCTGAGTTACCGGTGGAGGCGGGGTTGATTTCGTGTGGTCCTCCTTGAGGGACTATATTGCTATCGCCTTGGACTTCATCTCCTAAGCTTAGCAGTCCTTTATAGTTTGTTATTCGCCACGCATTTCCCCTATTCCTGATGGGGTTGGAAACTTCTCCTTTAGATGATATGTGGAGGTCACAGCCTTCAACCGATTTAGTGATGGTCATCCTAGAATTGTATTGTACGAAGATGTGGCTTTTACCACCAGGAAGTCTACCATAAGGGATGCCGTTTTGCAGTTTTGTATAGTACGAACAAGGTGATGGCTCCGATCAGTTGGATTGTGTCTCCTGTAAAACCTTTGAGAGGGGTAGGTGAGGGTCGCAACTGATCGGGCATGATTTCCATTTTAGTAAATGCCTCCCAGAAGGGGACGTCTACTGAGCTACCATTGTCAATGGGAACTCTTCTAGTCTGATAGTTAGCAGTTTGTGCCGTTACTACCAGAGCATCATCATGCGGGTGTGACCAGCCTTCTACATCTAGTTCACTAAAAGTTATAAGATATTCACCAGCCTGATCCCTGTTGTGGGAGAGTGGCTTGTAGACCGAGAATACTTCCTCATACCTGGCCATTCTTGCATGGGCCTTCCACACCGAGGAGATAGTTCCCTCGGCATATCCTCCTACTATGGTGTTGATTTCTCGTATAAGAAGGTCCTTCTCTGCATTGGAAGCAAGGTTCAATGAACAAGCTGAAGTTATATAGAAACTCATGGCGGACATGGAGACCCTTCGACAAGAAAATGCTGCTTTACGGAAGAATAATGAAGAACCTGAAGCAGATCATCAAAGTCATCATTCTGAAGCCTATCCTCAACCCAATGGATCGCAGCAGATGAAGAACGACGAAGGGTCAATATGCAGATTCAAATAAAGGTGGCCAAACAAATAGGCCAGCCTTCCACGGTCAATCAGTTGCTCTCCAATGCTAAACTACTTTATAGCACTGCAAATATGGTGGTTCCTATATCTCCAAAGTTTAAAGTCCCTCAAATGGAAACGTATAACAGATTGGGAGATCTATTGGAACACTTGGAGACTTTCAAAGCCCACATGACTCTCCACGGCTTCCCTAATGAAGTAGCATGCAGGGCTTTCCCCCTCACGCTGAAGGGAGCAACATGAGCATGGTTTGGATCCCTATGACCAGGAACCGTGGACAGCTTCAACGACCTGGCGTGTCTTTTCCTAACACGGTTCCTGGCCAGCCGAACGAGAAGGAGACTAGCTGCTTAACTTTTGACTGTTAAACAAAGGGATGATGAGAGCCTCAAGTCATACCTTTCCTGCTTTAAAAAGGACACGCTAGTTATGGGACAACAGAGATCCCACAGACGGAGCCACTATTGATGTCATATTTCGTGGGTCTAGGCAATTTCACGCAAGCAGTGTACGAGCGATCACCTGCACAATCACAAAAGGGGGGGGGCCTCGGGATTCGTTGATCCTCCAATGCTTAAGTCAGTAATTGTTAATAGAAATGATTAATTGTAGTCAAAACATGAGTATAAAGTGACTGATAATAGATTTAGATTAGACTTGGTACCGTTATTTCTTATTATCTGGCTTGCTGCAAGTAGTGTCTTATTTATATTTGCCGACCTAGTCTCCATGATAACGGAGTGTTGGATAGCAGTGGATGATATGCCAACATTGTATATTCGCCGAGCTACCTTCATGGTGTCAGTTCACCGAGTTAGTAAGTGCTCTAGGTTGTTGTATGTTGCTCAGGTCTTGGGTCGCATTGAATGCGACATGGCTTTTACTCTAGGTGGCATTGAATGCGGCATGGTTTTCACCTTGTGCCACATTGAATGCGGCACACCTTCTGTTTTGGATTCCCTCCTGCCTCATTAATGCTGAGTGTAATCCGCCGTGATTTCTCATATTTGGTAATGAGTGTTGCGTTCCTTCCCTTTCAAGTTTCGCCTGTACTCCCTGTTGTGATAATGACCCAACCCGGATACCACACCCGATCTTTGGCACAAGTACTATTATCTAGCCTAGGCTACGCCATGCACCTGGGCTCTATCCTAGCCCATACTTCTGGCCTGGTTCAACCCAAGCCTTATATCTGGATTGTAACCTAAACCCTGCCTTTAATTCAATATAGGAATTTTCTCCCTTCACACAGTTGATTCGATTACTAGATTGAACTGAAAAATAAAAGACTCAGATGAACAATCCTAGTTATTAGGTTTCACTATTCTAAAGTTAATATATAGTCCAATAATTTATTTATCTTTTCTGCTCCGTGGTTTTTCCTCTTGCATGCCTTGCAACTCTCCAACGTCTACTTTCCAAAAAATCGTATTTTTATAGAAATGATACGTTAAGGTCTACTATGAAAATCGATCTCATATCATTTCATTACATCTAATTTTATTCCTAATCATACTCAAATATAAATAATTTTTTATTTTTCTATATAATTATTACCTAATCATTATAACTTTTTCAAACTTTTAAATAAAATACAAAAAAAAAATATATTCTAACTTTTTTAAATTCTAAAATAAAAATTATATTTTAATAATATTTTCATTTTATAACATTATATTTAATTTTTTTTTCTGTTGTATTAAAATAAAATATTTTAACTTAAAATTATTTTATTACAAATTAGTTCAAAAAAAAAAAAAAGAGTAGAACTGTTTATCTGGGTCGGATTTTTTTTTTCCGGCCCAGCCTAAAACCCGAGAAACCGTACTTTGGTTCCAGCCCCATATACCAGGCACACTCGTTTTTTTTTTTTTTTCTCCTTCAGTTTGAATGTTTGAATGTTTGTTTAAAATGTGTATTAATAATGCAGATTTGGACTTACGTGCTTAAACCTAGCTGTTAAAAGAATGATGATCCGGTACTATCACCGATTAATAAATGAATCCTTTTATGGTTATTGCAGTACTACTCCAAATTCTCGTTGAAGATCAGCATATAATGTAATTAATGCCATTAATTAATTTGTTGGGTGTCCTGATCATCTCAGCTATCAAAAGTTAATGTTGTATATATCAAATTAGCATGCAGTCCTAGTATTTTTCTTTTGCCTTTTCAATATATATATATATTTATATATATATATATATATATGTGTGTACATCTATGATATTTATAATTTATAACTTTTTTCATGAGTCTACGTACGTACCTTTAGTTCCATGTTACTAAAAAATATCAAAACATTCAAACTGAAGAAATAAAAAATATCCAGTTGTAAATTTGAGTTCAAAATCCGAATTCATTTGAGTTCCGACTCAGATCTGATCCGAACTAATCTGATTTGAGTTTAAATCCGTATTCTGGTTCAAGTATGATCGGGTTTTGAGGGCTGGAATCGGATGAACAGTCTGAAAAAAGAGATTGTGATGAAGATGAACAAACTGTTGTGGGAGGTATACATCTCATTTCGTTTTTCCATTAATAAACCATATATATTGACGTATGTTGTTTTGGCGAGTGAGGTGTCGTTCTGCAGCTTGAAGGAGTAAATAAACAAATGGATAGTCCTTGTTGGTGGTTCAGGATTGTCACATTAATGGGTCTGCTAGGAGATAACAGTTCGGTAATTAATGAACAAATAATTGCTGGGTTTTGGCATTGTGTAAGCCTCAATGATAAGACTTTATGATAATTTTAACATAACTTTGTTGAAAGTATCGCTGGAGTAAAATCAACGGCCTATAATTTAATTTTAAGATAAAGTTAAAAATTAAGAGATAAAATTATGAAAAGATAGGATAAATTGACTCAAACTTCTAAGAGAAAAAAGATATACAGACTCATAAAAGAAAAAAGACTCGTACTTATAAAATGAAAAGGCTTCACAAGATAAGTTTGACATTTATATATATAAGGAGATCCCTCACAAAACAAATGAACTTTATATAGACTCTCCAGGAACTCTCCAGGAACTCTCCATAGACTCTCCATAGAAGCACCTTATGCCAAACTCGACTACAATTTCAAAGGAGCTTCCCTAAGTTCTCCTATTGTATTGTGAGATATGTAAGGCCATAAGAGATTGTAAAAGCACCCATTATAGTGGATTTCACCCCTAAACAACCAGTGGACGTAAGCATTATGTCAAACCACGTAAATCTCTATGTTTATATTTACTTACACTTATTTACTATTTATTTTATGAATGAACGCGAAGAACACTATATCGAAGCCCGAATGAGTTGGAGATAATTATTTCCTCCCTTCCGGCCTGTTATGCAATTTTTGACATTAACAGTTAGCACCATTTGGGGGATCAACTAATCTTCTACACTAGAATTGGGAGAAGGATATTCTCTGGTGCTTTGTGATGTAGTACCTATGCATACTGGCCATATCTTGTTGGGGAAACTGTGGCAGTATGATAGGAAGGTGATCCATGATGAGTTAAGGAACATGTACTGTTTTGAGAAGGATGGAAAAATAATCAAACTTGCTCCTTTAACTTCAACACAGGTCCCCTTAACACAAGTCCAAGGGGACCAGCTGAAACTAAATAGTGAGGATGCTCAAAGAAGAAAGAGTGAAAGTGAGAGTGATCTAAAAAGCAAGAGTGAAAGTGAGATTGAGCTAAATAGCAAAAGTGAAGGTGAGATTGAGAAAAAAAGAAATAGTGAAACCCCAAGAAAAAGAGAGAATGAGTTGAAAAAACATTTGTGAGACCGAGAGTTCAAAAAAGAGGAGAGTGAAAGACAAAAAGAGAGTGAATAGGAAAAAAAGAGTGAAGAAAAAAGAGAATGAGATCGAAACATCAAAAGAAAGAGAGAGTGAAAAAGAAAATAGAGAGGTGGCTAAGAGTCATGATAAAGAGTTGAGCCATGGGAGGAAAAATAAAGAGAGATTGTAGAGAGAAACAGAAAAATAAAAGTGAGATTTTATACTAAGGCAAGTTCTTATACTAACGAATTTAACGACTCTTTGCCTAATGTTGTTGTTTATTTGCAGGGATATGAGGCCATAATTTCTAGCGGTGTGTTTAGTGGATTGCTACCTATTAGAGAGATAGAGCATTACATTGATTTTGTACCAAGTGCGACAATCCCTACTCGACCTTTCTTTGAAGAACATGAGTCCTTGACATACTTGAAGGGACAAGGTAAGTTGTTGACTAGAATGCATGCTAAGTGGAAGGACTGTATTGAGACTTTTCCTCATATAATCAAATACACACATGGTGAGAAAAATTTTCTGGTTAATGCTTTAGCAAGAAGGTATGTCCTTGTCTTCATTTTAGATGCAAAGTTATTAAGATTTGAATATGATAAGGAATTTCATGCTAATGATGATGACTTTGCTAGTGTATATGGAGCGTGTGAGAAGGCATCGTTTGGTAAGTGTTATAGACTAGATTGGTATTTTTTTAAAAAGAATAAACTTTGTGAGCCTATTAGTCTTATGCGTGATATGCTAGTGCATGGATGTGGTTTGTTGATTCATTTTGGTATGAAAATGATTTTTAACGTGTGGCGTGACCATGGGTGGAAGTATTGCTTGCCATTCATTGAGTTTACATATTATTAGAGTGGTCATTTTGGTGTAAAGAAGACTTTAGATGTGTTGCATGAATGTTTGTGGGAGTATCATTTACCATTCATTGACATGTTGCATGAACGTTTGTGGAAGTATCATTTGCCATTCATTAATGTGTTGATAAAAGTTTGTGGGAGTATTGCTTGACATTCATTGAGTTTACATATAATTGGGGTGATCATTTTGAAGTAAGGAAGACTTTAGATGTGTTTCATGAACAATTGAGGAGTTTTGTTTGCCATTTATTGAGTTTACATATAATTGGAGTGTTCATGCTACTACTAAAGTTTCACCTTTTGAAATTGTTTATAGACTTAATCTATTTACTCTTTCAGATTTAATTCATCTACTTGTTGATGACAGGAGTAGCTTGGATGAATTTTTCCAAATTATTGAACAAATTAATGATAATGCATATCAAGTGGACCTTTCAGGTAAGTATAATGTTTATGCTATTTTCAATGTTACTAACTTTTTTTTTCCCTTTGATGTAGGTAGGGATTCGAGGTCGAATCCTTTTGAGGAAAGGGGGAATGATGGGAACCAAGGTGGGTCTAGACTTAAATATCCTTTGCAAGTTTCATATAGGCCAATTACAAGATCAAGAGCCAAGAAGATCAAGGAAACAATGCAAGAATTGGGTGCAATCCACTTGGGAAGAGTCTAGCAAGAGTCGAATATTCAAGATGGGCTTGAGAGAAGGAGATTCAGTGATCATTCACGTGATAAAAGCTATGGAAGAGTGCAACATAAATTAGGACCTATTATTATGGTTATGTGATTGAAGACCTTGGACTTGTTTAATTGATTAAAGGGGCTTGTTTTATTAATTATAGGAATTAGTCTAAAATAATTGGGCTTGAAGATGTTTGGCCCACATATGTCTTATTTTTATGAATTAGGATTTTTGGAAAGACCTTGTATTTGGCCAAGGGCTTATTTGGAAAGTTACTTTTTAGGAACTAGGGTTTCAAGCATTTATTGTAGCCGAGTTACTGTAGAAGCCACGGCACTGTTCATGCAAGGGTATTTTTGGGAGAAAGGGTTTTATTTTGTCTAGGATTTTAATTAAGTTTTGCTTTAAATACTTTTTGTAGCCTCATTTTAATCAATTTATAAAATTTGATGAATTTATTTATTGTGAGTTGAGTTTTACTCCTCTTGTTCTTAATTGAACTTTTGAACTTATCAAAGGTAAATCACAACCTTTGTGGTGTTCCTCCTTGTAATCTGGATTCTTGTGAAAGGTTTTTCAACAGGTTTAGATTTTAATATAATCTAGGTTTTTGAAACAAGTTCTCAACAGGTCTAGATTCTCCATCCATTGACTTGATTTTGGCTTTCTTGGGTGAGTTTTCAAATTGATTGTGGATTCAAGGGATTCCATTCTTGCAGGTTCATATTAGGAACTAATGACCCTCTGTTTATCAGGCAGACGACAGTGCTGACTGCATCTGCCCAAAAAGTAGGTGGTAATCTAATATGCAATCCCATGCTGCTAGCACGCTCATTAATGGTTCTATTCATACATTCAGCAACTCCATTTTGCTGTGGTGTCCCAAGAATGGTTTTCTCCATTCTGATATCGTGAGCTGCATAGTACTCCTTGAATCCTCCATCATTGTCAAACCTCAAACATTTCAGCTTTAAGACTGTCTCTATCTCAACCAAGGCCTTCCAATTTTTGAACACATTAAATACATCATATTTATACTTCAAAAAACAAACCCATACCTTCCTGCTATGGTCGTTAATGAATATAACGTAGTACCGAGAACCTCCGAGAGATGACACTGGAGAAGGTCCCCACATGTCTGTGTGCACAAGATCTAGCTTTCCTGTTTTTAGTGTTTTGCCACTCTTCAAGAAACTGACATTTTTCTGCTTCCCCAGAATACAACTCTCACACATACTGAGATCAACTAACTTCAGTTCTAGTAGCTTACCTTTAGACAATAGTTCTTTCATGCCCCTTCTGACTTATATGGCAAAGTCTACAATGCCACAAATCGGTTGTGCTCTCTGCAATGATAGTAGCAACAGTGTTAGTCAAACCAATAGTCATATACAGAGTACCAGTTTTCTTACCCTGAGCCAGTAACAATGCCCCTTTGGTAAACTTCCAGGTGCTATTTAAGAACACTATTGAATGGCCATAATCATCGAGCTGCCCAACAAAGATGAAGTTCTTCTTCAACTTAGGAATGTGTCTAATCTTCTGCAAGGTCCACTTGTTCTTGTTAGGGAGTGCAATATCAATGTCTCTCATTCCCACCACATTCAATGCCTCTCTATTAGCCAGGTGCACTTTCCCAAAATCAGCAACAATATAGTTCTGTATTATCTCCTGATATGAGGATGTGTGGAAAGAAGCCCCTGAATCTAGTAGCTAATCATCAACTTGACTATGAACTGCAAGTAATAATGCATCATGCACTTCTTCAGTTATCACATTAGTACTATCATTCTCCGTCTTCTTCAGATTTCTATAGTTCTTTTTTATGTAACCAACCTTGCCATAATTCCAGTAAGTTGCTTGCTGCTCAGGCCTTGACTTGCTATTGCCCCTGTTTTTTTATTTTGATATGCCTCTGTTTAAGTTCATATCTTGTGATCTCCCCCGAGAATCAACATTCAGTGCTGAACTCGAACCCGCAGTCTCGCCTGAATCCTTCTTGTGCATCTCTTCAACCAAAATCAAATCACATATATCATCATATTTCAGTTTAATTTTCCTAGCAGAATTACTGACAGTCATTCTCATGGCTTCCCAAATATTTGGTAGTGAGGCCAATAGTATCAATGCATGTATTTTATCATCAAACTCAATTTCAATAAACGACAATTGATTTGTGATAGTATTAAAATCATTCAGACGTTGTGCAACAGATGTACCTTCTGCCATCTTCAAATTGAATAAATTTTTCATAAAGTCTACCTTGTTATTCACTTACGACTTTTCATACATACCTGACAAATCCACTATGAGATCCGTAGTCGTCTTCTCCTTGATGACGATGTGTGCAACGGATCTCGACAGGGTTAGCCTAATAATTCTCAAAACCTATCGATCTAACAGGTTCCAATCAGGAGTCGCCATGTTATCCAGCTTCTTCCCCAACAATGGAAGATGAAGTCTCTTCCTATAAAGGTAATCCCCTATCTGCATCCTCCAGTAACCATAATTTGTGCCATCAAACTTCTCGATCCCCGATACCTTCACTTCTTCTCCAGCTATCATTTTTCCTAATATCCGAACCTTGGCTCTTGATTTCAAAAATTAAAAGTAAATGCGAAAAGAACAATCACATGACATAAGATTTACGTGGTTCGGCAACTTGCCTACATCCACAGGAGCTGCAAAGGATTTTTATTTCTTAAGGAATCACAATACAATAATGGGGCGACTACTGTGCATGCATTGTACGACCACAACCACAAAACACAAATATATAGGGTACATGGCAGCAACCCTAATATTTCATCAAAAGCGATGTTTGCTCGAGTGACATGTCGAGTGCGTTTTGAGCAAACCTGTTTCCTTTCAACCACTCGAGCCATGTGTCAAGCGACTCATGAGCAAACTCTCTAACTTGAACTCCACTCAAGTGGTATGTCGAGCGAGTGCTGAACAAACTCTCTGTATCGCATCTGCTCGAGCTCACTGTTGATCAGGTCATGAGCGAAGACTCTGTGACGCCTTCGCTCGAGCGACTAAAGACTCCGCTCGAGCGATGTGGACCAGACTCCATAGTACTCAACATATAGATTAGTAAGTGTAATATTTCTCTTTAATATATAAATTTCTGGTCATATAAAATAGTTTTTTTTTTCTTTTTAATCTTAGCCATTTTTATAGGGTTAAAAAGGGACCGATAGGAAAAAAAAAAAAAAAAAAAAAAGAAGCTTCGAAGTCATGTCTTGGATTTCTAATTATCTCATAACCAACCGAAAATTACCTTTAATTATGATCCATTCCACAATAAAATTGTAATTACACTCTAGGTTTTATTTAAGTACAAAAGAGCTCCCAAATACGTACTAAGTATTACAATTGACCCTGCTATAAAATATCCGTAAAAAATAAAGTATAAATATACTCATGTTATTTTCTGATTAAAAAAAAATATATTGTTATTTTATTTTTTCTACATCTTAATGTCTTTAAGTACCCATGCAGTTTAATCTTTTGGTTATTCTTTTACTCATTGAATCACATTCTCTAGAGTAAATTAATAATGGTAACTCATTACTAAAATAATCAATTTTCTCCATATTTAAAATAATCAATGCCCATTAAATCTATCTCCAGGTGATATTTTGTATATATATATATATATAAATTAGGGTGTTGCTACTTAGCTTCATGGTTTTGCCTCCTCAAATATACCATCAGTGCAATTGCACTTTTTTTTTTTCATTTTCTTTTAAACATTTTTCAAACATCCTTGACCATTAAGAAAAAAAAAATACATAACCTTACTAATAGTCACTTCTATTAATAAAAAAAATTAAAACATCCGAGGGTAACTTTGAGGAAACAAAGTCATGGAGCCAAGTATCATTTTCAAAAAGATTAATGCATTGCTAGCTATATATCCAACACTGAGGACTTGTTTGAAAATAGATATCATCCAAAAATTCTTATCTCATCTCATCTCCTTCCCAAATATAATTCAAATTCAAAAATTTTAAATTAATAATTACAACATTTTCAAACTAATCATTACAACTTTTCAAAACTTTCAAACAAAAAATAAAAAATAATTTAACTTTTTCAAATTCATAAACAAAAATAATATTATAAAACTATATTTTAACAATATTTTAACTTTATAATATTTTTTATTCAACTTTTTCTCTCTTATTTTTCAAACCTAAAAAATACTTAACTTAAACTATTTCACTACTACTTACAAAATCAGAAATGCTTCGGGCCGGTGTCTCCTACAAAGGCTTATTATCGGAGACCAATAGAAACATGTCACGTAAGGGGTTGGTGAAGACACCGGCCTTCTTAGCGCTACAGAGGATCTTGGTGCATACCCCCACCCCTCTCTCTCTGCTCTCTCTCTCTCTCTCTCCCGAACCTTCCATATGTAGAATTCCCTCTCTCTCTCTCCTTCTGTCTCTCTCCTTCCCTCTCCTTCACGGAATCCCCAACCCGAAATCACCTCTCTCTCTGTCAGGACCTCACTATCTGGGTAGTTCACATCAAGGGGGAGTGAAAACTCAAAGGATCCAAGCAGATACTGCAAAGGCTACAACAAACTGGGATTTTTCCCAACTTCTCAGCCCATTTGATGCCTAAAGACAGCAACATCCGAGCTTTTCACTTTTCTATTTAATTAAATTCTGGGTTTTCATCACTTATATATGCATCTTTTGAATATGGATGCATTCAAATCCCATAAAAAAAAAATTCAAAAAAAAAAGGAGAGAAAAAGAAACTTAAAAAAAGAAAAGAATACGTTATAATTTCTTTTCCAGAAAAGTCGATGCTTAATGGGTAATTTGCAAGTGAAGTAATAAAAACTCAGCTATCTACGCTGCTCATTGAGGCAATAAGAGGTCAAGGTCAAGGCCAAAAAAATACAAAAAACCAAATTTCCAGAGGCGACAAGCCAAAAGGACAGTTCTTGGTAGAAGATGCAAGAGCTTTTGCAAATTCATTCAGCAATGGAAGAAGAAGAGGAAAAGAAAAACAAGTCGAAATCCGAGATCAAGATCTTCTGTGTCCTTCTCCAGCCACAAGCAGTTAATCACGAACATAAACATGATGTCGGGCTAAGGATTTCAATTTTGATCTTGGACAGTTGGAGTAGACCATTTTACTTTCAGATTTTGGGTTAGGATTTTCGTGAAGGAGAGAGGGAAGGAGGGAGAGAGAGAGAGAGAGGAATTTCTGTAGATGAAGGTTCGGGAGAGATAGAGAGAGAGAGCAGAGAGATAGAGTGGGTGGGGGTATGAACAAAGAATCCCCTGCAGCGCAGAGAGGTTGTTGTCTTCGTAACCCTGTACGTGGCATGTTCCCATTAGTCTCCAATAATAAGCACTTATAGGAGACACCAGTTATAAGTTACTCTCTTACAAAATTCTCATCTCATCTCACTTCCTAAACGAGCATGAATATATCCAAGCAAGCTAGCTATATGTCACATCCGAGTTCCCGGCATTATCTCTAGATAAAGAATCAAATGCTATTAGTACTAATAAATCACTAGTGATAGTAGATAAATTATTTAGGTGATAGTATTTTCTAAAATAATAAATCATTGTGATCCAATCCAATATACTCTTAAAGTATATCAACATGTCAATTAAAAGTAACTACTTTCATAATTAAGATAGATCATCGTAATTGATATGTTATGACATGCTATAGTCTTATGTTCAATTTTATCGCCGACTATGAACTTATTATTTTCACAAGTTACAAGGACTTGCGATTTATACCTTTTGTATTTTATTATCATACGATATAACTTATTGATTAAATAAATACAATGTCTAATGTTCATGTAATTTTCTAACAAATCAATATTTTTTAAAATAAAATAATATTATAAACATGTCCCTCAAGTTGGATTTTCAGGACACTAATCCCAACAATTGAGCATCCAAAACAGGTCTAGGGGAGGTAAACTATGATTTATAGGCCAGCTAAATTAAAATTAAGCCTTTCTTTCTTTCTTTCCATAGCTAGCTGGCCACCATGAGTAGGGTCAAGGGTGGACCCAATATAGATGATCTTTCTGATCAAGATGGCATTAAAATATAGAAAATGGTTGTGGTCCATACAAATTATTTAGGGGGATCCAATTTAAAAAATTAATTTTTTTATAATAAAATAATTTTTTTTTTAAAAAACTACATGAATTTTGTATGTCATATATATATATATATATATATATATATATATATATATATATATATATATATATAATGTTTGAATACAGAAATACTATCATCTCATATCATTTCATCTCATTATACAAACGATCGAGTCATGAGAGCTGAAGGGGAAGTGTCCATGTTAATAAACTCGATCCCCCAAGCAAATTAAACAATGAAAACCGATGGAAGAAAGTCACATTGATCAGTTATTGAAGCAATTAATTCTGGTTACCAGACAACAGACAGACCTATAATTCATTGAAATAATAATAATAAAAAAAGTCATGTTAATTATCTTCATTATTGGTGCGTTCTTTCTTCATGTATAAAAAAACTCGTATGGCTATGAGAGTTACAACATGGCCTTCTTTCTTCACTTTGGGTCCCATCTCTCAACTCGAATTAGTTGGGCGGGCGAACATAAAAGTCCTTACTCCATCTCAATCATTCTAGTTGTCTGTTAACACAACACGTCATGAGCAGCGCAGCATCCTCTTCCAGCTTCCAGCTTCCATCAGCTTCTGGCCGCCTAGCTTTTGTATTTAAGACAAGATATATAGCAGAAGAAGCCCTGCATACTCGATCAGCATGATCAAAACTACTTCTCTACAGTTCATCAAATCCTCGATAATGTATCATTTGTCGTTGGTGGCATATTACATATTCTTCAATTCAACTAAAGTTGTTTATTTTCTTCTGCTGCTCTTCGTGGGTTCATTTTACGTGCTTATATTCATGGAAGGAATGAGGAGTTTTCAGGAAGATCAAGCAGGTAGGCTTTGCGATCAGATCAGGGGTAGGAGGATTACGCAGTTCCATGAAAGTAGATCAGTACCTGCACTTTACGAGTACTCCAATGCCTCCTATTCCATGATCGGGGTCTCAACGGTGGCGGGCTTTCACAGAATCAGATAGATCATCCATATATATATATTGCACTATATATATGTATATATGCAATTCTCATGTTACAATTATCAATAATATCGAGACCTCTATTTCTAATGTGGAAAAAATATTCATTGCATATTGAATTGTTGTTTACAGAGCTGCTATTTATATACAAAGCATATGACTCTAATTGGTCAATGCAGTATCAGCAAATATATCTAACTTTCTGTACACGTGTAAAATATATATACAAAGCATAAAGTATATGAACTCTGATACTCCCCCTCAAGATGGATTGTATATGTTCACTAGTCCCATCTTGCCAATGAGGTGATTAAATTGAAACAAACCGAGTGCCTTGGTCAAAATGTTTGCTATTTGATGACTAGGTGCCACATGAAAAAGTTTAATGACCCCAGCTTGTAGTTTTTCCCTCACAATGTGACAATTCAATTCTATGTGCTTTGTTCTTCCATGATATACTGGATTAGAAGAGATATAGATGGCAGCTTGACTATCACAAAACATTAGGACTGGCTGAGAATGGTTAACACCAAAATCTACCAACAAGTGCATGAATTGACTTAATTTTTGAACCGAGAAAACTATGTCTGGCCTTGTAATGGCTAAGTATATTAACCTCCCAATCAACCTTCTGTATTGAGATGAATCTTCTAATTCATCACCACTTGTTGCACTCAAATTCATATTTTGTTCCATTGGAGAGCAAGTAGGTTTACAGCCAAGTAATCCACAATCCTCTATGATCTCTAAGGAGTACTTTCTTTGACAAAGATGAATTCCCTTAGAGGATCTGGCCACCTCTAAACCCAAAAAATATTTCAAAGGTCCCAAATCCTTCAACTTAAAATGAGTGTCCATATGTTTTTTCAAAGAGTCCATGGCTGACATATCATTACTTGCAATTAGTATATCATCGACATAAACTAATAGCATGATGATTGAAGAACCCTCTTGTTTTCTAAAAAGAGAATAATCTGACTTTGATTGGGTGAAACCAGTAGCCAATAAAGTTGAAGAAAACTTGGCAAACCACTGTCTTGAAGCTTGTTTCAAGCCATACAGAGATTTCTTGAGTTTGCATACCAAATTCAACTCCCCCTTGCTGTCAAAACCAGATGGTAGAGACATATAAACCTCTTCTTGAAGGTCACCATTCAAGAAGGCATTATTCACATCTAGTTGAATAATGGGCCAGTTTTTTACAGCAGCTATGGATAAAAAAATTTGAACAGTGGTAAGTTTAGCCACTAGACTAAATGTCTCATAGTAATCAAAATCCTCTACTTGAGTATAGCCCTTGTCCACCAACCTTGCTTTGCATCTTTCCACAGTGCCATTAGACTTGAGTTTTAGTTTATATACCCATTTACAGCCTACTGGATGTTTACCAATAGGCAAAGGAGCCAAATCCCATGTGCCATTGGCCTCTAATGCAGAAATTTCTGACTGCATAGCAACCCTCCATTCAGGGTACAAAATGGCTTGAGAATATGTCTTGGGCTCAATCAATGTGGAAGTAGCAAGAACAAAGGATTTATGAGAAGGAGAAAGTCTGTTGTAGGACAGAAAATGACTGAGTGGATAAACAATGCTCGAGGAACCAGCAGCTTGATGATCATTAGAAGTGGCTGATTGCAAGGTAGCCTGTTTGCAGTGATATGATTGGAGATATGAAGGAGGATGTTTGGATCGAGTGGATCTTCTAGGAGGTTCAACTGAAACTGAGCTAGGTGCAGAATTTTTTGAAACTGAGTTAGGCATACAAAGAGGTAAGTCTGAATTTGGAGTAGGAAGAGGAATAGAACAATTAAAAGAATTGTCCTCAGATGGAAAAAGAGAGTGATCTGTAGCTAGAAAAGGTGTTATGAAGAATTATCAAAAGGAAAAACTTCTTTATAGAATACTACATCTCTAGAAATGTAGCAAGTCTGAGTTTTTAGATTTAATAGCTTATATCCCTTAACACCAAAAGGATATCCTAGAAAAACTTACTTTACAGCCCTTGGTAAAAATTTGGATCGATTATGATAGGATGTTGAGCCAAAACAGAGACAGCCAAAGACCCTCAGATGTGAAAAAGATGGAGTTTGATTATATAAGAGCTCAAAAGGAGTCTTATTCAAAAGAAGAGGGGTGGGAGTTCTATTAATGAGGTAAACAACTGTAAGAACACTGTCTCCCCAGTAACAGATAGGTAGTTTAGCATGAATAAGAAGTGACCTTGCCACATTAAGAATGTGTTGATGTTTGCGCTCCACCACATAATTTTGTTGTGGAGTTGCAACACAACTCAATTGATGAAGTACTCCTTTGGAGGCAAAAGAAATTTTCAAAGCAAACTCAAGTCTATTATCTGATCTAAGGGCTTTAATTTTGACTGAAAACTGAGTTTCTATGTGAGTAAAGAAAGATTGTAAAAGGGAACTAGCTTCAAACTTGGATTTCATTAAGTATAGCCAAGTAGCCCGAGAAAATTCATCAACTATTGAAAGAAAATACCTAAAACCATCAATAGTAGGAATGGCCATAGGTCCCCAAATATCACAATGTACTAAATCAAAAGAGGCAACAGATTTATGTTGACCAATAGGAAATGGTAAATGTTTTTGTTTAGCAATAGGACAAGTAGTACATGAATCAAATGAAGAATTCAAATTTGGAATGTGTTTATTCAAGAGTTGCAGTCTAGAGGAAGAAGGATGTCCTAATCTAAAGTGCCACAAGGCTACATTAGATTGAGCAGAAAAACAAGTGGAAGAATGATGTATGGAGCTGGGAGTAACCAGCTTGTACAAACCATCTTGCAATTCACCCATCCCAATCATCTTCGAAGTGGCTAGGTCCTGTAGAAAATATTTGTGTGCCTTTAAGGAGTAAGGAACAATTTAGAGTATGAGTTAATTTGCTTACAGAAATGAGGTTGAAAGAAAATGTAGGGACACACAAGACATTGGTTAAAATCAGAGTAGGACTCAAGATAATGTCACCAATATGTGTGACTGCTTCAGAGGAACCATTAGGTAATTGAACTGCATTAGAAACAGGATGAGGAGTGCTGGTATAGAGAGATGGAGAGCAAACCATGTGGTTTGATGCACCACTATCGATAATCCAAGAACATAGTTGAACTGAGGTTTCAGCAACACATACAGTTTTGGATGTACCTGAAAAATTAGGCACTAAGGCCATGTTGACAGAAGGAGTAGGAGCATCTGATGAAGTTGGTTTCAGCAAGGCCAACAACTGTTGATATTGCTCCATAGTCAAGGGCATACTTGAAGAATTATCAGCACTCACAGATGAAGCATAAGTACTGATATTTGAAGAGTGCTGAACTGCATTAGTAGAAGCACTAGGACCTTTGGACTTATTCCTAAACTTGTAGTTAGGAGGATAACCATGAACTTTGTAACACTTGTCAACTGTATGGCCAGCAATGCCACAGTGACTGCAAATGAGCTTACTTCATGGATTAGCCTTGAAATTTTTAAAGGCAGTGTCAGTTCTGGCAGCTAGAGCCACAGATTCAACTGAAGCTAAGGAGTTTCGATTACTAACAAGTCTTTGTCTTTCTTATTGTATAACAAGAGAAAAAGCTTTGTTAATTGAAGGTAGAGGATCCATCATCAAGATCTGACCTCTAACATTATCAAAAGCATCGATGAGTCCCATAAGAAACTTCATAACGTAATTTTTATGATGATGTGTAGCAAAAATCTTGAAATAATTACACTTGCATCCTTGACAATAACAGACAGGTAAGGGTTGATAATTCAAAAGTTCATCCCATAGTACCTTGAGATCTGTAAAGTATGTGTTAACATCATTCTAGTCTTGACGTAGGGCAGAGATAGCAGTTTGCAATTCGAAGATGCGAGGACCATTTCCTTGTGAAAAACGCTCCTTCAGTTCAAGCCACATCGCATAGGATGAATCCACATATATGACACTTTGAGCAATCTTTGAGGACAGAGAATTCAACAGCCATAAGAGCACAATTTTGTCACACTTACTCCATGGAGAAAATAGAGGATCAGTCGTTGTTGGAGGAGGAAGTGAGCCATTAATGAAGCCAAGCTTGTTGCGAGCCTTCAAGGAAAGAAACATGGAGCGTGACCACGAGTGATAGTTGCGATTCTCCAATTTTTTACTGACCAAAAGAACTCCAGGATGATCAGCGTTGGTGAGAAAGTAAGGACTACAAGGATCAGAATCAACAATGGAAGGAACAACGGAAGAAGAATCTGTTTAATCAGCCATAATTGGAAAGAAGCTACGAGAAATTAGAGAAGGAAAACCTAATTTTTTATTTTTGCTGATACCATATCAATAATCTCGAGACCTCTGTTTCTAATGTGTAAAAAGTATTCATTGTATATTGAATTGTTGTTTACAGAGCTGCTATTTATATACAAAGCATATGACTCTAATTGGTCAATGCAGTAACAGCAAATATATCTAACTTTCTGTACACGTGTAAAATATATATACAAAGCATAAAGTATATGAACTTTGATAACAATCATACTGACGATCTTGTGTCAATGCTTCTGTTTTGGCTTTCCTTTTTTTTTTTTTTGGGTTCTTCCTCGTGTCCATAATACATTACCCTCAAGATCAAACAATAATGGTGCGTTCGTTAAATATATTTATATATATATTTATATTTATATTATACAGGGAGTTCCTCTTCATGCCAAAGTTTTTGAGTCAATTATATATCTACTTTATTATAATAAGTGGCTATCTAAGTGTGAATAGTAACTTTTGTTATTTTTTTGTTAACTTTTCTTATTTTTCTGTTAAGTCTTTTTTTACCAAAAGCTCTTAAAACTCTTGACCATTTGACGTATAGCTCCCTTATAAAATTTAATAAAGATTCTGTTTTATGTAAAGATCTTTAAGATCATTGACCATTTGATATGTAGCTCTTTTATAGAATTTAATGAATGATCATATTTTACCAAAATACCCTTAATTAATAGCCCAGCGGCGCACATAAATTAACACTTTTACACGTCCTTTTTGTTCTGATAGTGTACTCATATAATATGGATGCAAACTAATGCTCATACTTTGCTGAAGTTTAGATTTTTTTTAATCTTAATTTTTTGTCATTCTTTAACCTTGTATTTTCTTTTTCTAGACAAGTAAGTTACTGACTTTTTCACTTTTTTTATTTAAATCATTATGTAAGGTGCATCCAGGGACTAACGCACCCAGAACTATTCCCTAGTGTATGTATATGTATATATATATATATATTTATATGTTGCATGTGTAATACCCTGCTCCTTCCTTTCTTCTGACGTAAGCAATTACGTCAGATGCGTCAGCCTGTTCACTCCCCTCTCTAGTGCCTAAGAGCCCCGTTAGGCGTGCCAGACCCCGATGGCTTGTTTTAAAGATACCATGTGATTTCTAAAAGTTACCTTGTGTTTTAAAGTAATGTGTATTTTAAATGGAAGATTCCTATCACTATCTAAATAAAGAATATTTTAAATAACTCAATTATAATATCTTTGAAGAGCTCCAAAAATATTATAATTGTAGGGAATCATTTTATATAAATGATTCCAGTTATTTAAAATATTAGGTGATTTAAATAATGATAGAATCTTTATTTATTTAATAGTTTTACTCTTTTAAATATTTTAAGTAAGATTTCATCATTTTATAAATGATGAGGGAATATTATTTTAAATAATATTCTATCTTAATTACTCTCAGTGCTTTTAAATAAGTTAGTTTTTACGCATTTTGAAATCAGTATTTAAGGGTCATCATAGACCATTTTTATAGACCCCCAGATGTCGGGTTTTAGGATAAAACCCAGCCCCTCTCTCTTTCTCCCTCACTTTTCCCTCCCCTCTCTCTCTCCTCCATTTCGGCCCCCAATACGTAGCTCCTCCCTCTCTCATCCGAATGCTTCACGGCCCCAGCCCGGCGCCGCCGTGTGCCGCCGTGCCTCACCGCCCACACCATCGGCACCGCCTCCCTCCGGCGAGTCTCCCAGCATCGGCCCCGCTCCCTCACGCTCTCTCCTCCTCCTCCCCAGGCAATGCAAGCCCGAACGGGCTTAGGAGCCACAGCACCGCCGTGCGCCGTCCTCCGGCGCCACCACCTCTAGGGTAGCTTCCCCAGCCACCGACCGGCCTCCTCCAGTGATCTCGGCCTCCCTCTCCCTGCCGGTAGCCACCATACACGAGCTTAGACTCCTCCATGCACGGGTTCACTGTGCGGCCTCCTAGCGCCGCCGTGCTCGGCCATCTCGGCCACCGACCACCACCACGAGACTCCTGAGGTCTCCCCCTTCCTCCTCCAGTAAACCCAAGGCCAATAGACCTTTCCTCCACCTCCCGGTGTCTCCCGTAGCGATGCACGGGTTTAGCCCGATCCACCGCCGTCCGCCACCACCCTAGCCAACGACCACCCTAGCCGGCATCCTTAGGCCACCATGAACCCAATGGTACCACCCACGGCCCCACACTCTCTCGCACTCTCCCACGACTTCTCCTCCCTCACAGTGCATGGCCGGCCACTGTAGACCACCGTGCCGACCACCACCGAGCCTCCACGACTCCACTAGCAACCTCCCCTAGCCTAGCCCAAGCCTAAACCACCATTTTATGTGGTGGGTAATCACTGCACGTGATGGACAGTCACTGCGCGTGACTAACCGCCACTGTACACGGCAAGATCCGTTGTGATACGCTCATTGTCATCATCATCAAGGCCACCTTAGGCCCTTCCAAGACCACACCTAGCTATCCAAACACTTAAACAGTCACTGTACGCGGTGTAGCCACCCCGTACGCCCCTTTGGCGTATTCGCTATGACGGTCAACGAGCAACGCACGGGTTATCTCGTCGATGGTATAATTCTCTATCCCTCGCTATTTATGTTAGATGCTAGCTAGTTGACTAGGTTGTGGACTGTGCTGCTAGTATTATAGGATGGCTGTGTAGTATGATGGTGATGTGATGGGCTGTGATGTGAAGTGTTGGGATCTGTGCTGTTGGTGTTGTAGTCTGTGCTGTGTAGCGTTGTAATTTGTGTTGTGTAGTGTTGTGGACTGTGCTGTGGAGTGTCGTAAATGGAGTATATGTGGGATGTACTCCATGTGGTAAGGCGATGCACCGTATGGCGTGTATGCCATAGCGGTAATGCAGTGTACTGTTGTGAGTAGAGTATACGCGGAGTATACTCTATGTGGTAAGTGCTGCACCGTATGGCGTATATGCCATGGCGGTAATGTGGTGTAGTGTTGTGAGTAGAGTATAAGCGGAGTATACTCTATGTGGTAAGTGCTGCACCGTATGACGTGTATGCCATGGCGGTAATGTGGTGTAGTGTTGTGAGTAGAGTATACGCGGAGTATACTTTATGTGGTAAGCAATGCACCATATGGCGTGTGTGTCATAATAGTGACGTAGCGGAGTGTCGTAAATGGAGTATACGTGGAGTATACTCCATGTAGTGGAGCGATACACTGTATGGCTTGTATACCATAGCGGCGATGTGGAGTAGTCTTGTGAAGGGAGTACACGTGGAGTGTACTCTATGTGGTAGAGCGATACACCATATGGCGTGAGTGCCATAGTGGTGATATGGCGTAGTTCTGTTAATGGAGTATACGCGGGGTATACTCCATGTGGTGAGACGTTGCACCATACGGCGCGTGTGCCGTAGCGGTGATGTGGCGGAGCAATGTAAACGGAGTACATGTGGGATGTACTCCATGTGGTAAGGTGATACACCATATGGCGTGTATGCCATAGCGGTAATGTGGTGTAGTGTTGTGAGTAGAGTATACGCGGAGTATACTTTATGTGGTAAGCGATGCACCACATGGCGTGTGTGCCATAATGGTGACGTAGCGGAGTGTTGTAAATGGAGTATAGTGGGATGTACTCCATGTAGTGGAGCGACGCACTGTATGGCGTGTAAACCATAGCGGTGACGTGGCGCAGTGTTGTGAATGGAGTACAGGAGGAGTGTACTCCATATTGTGAGACGATGCACCATATGGCGTATGTGCCATAGCGGTGACGTGGCGTAGTGTTGTGAATGGAGTATACGTGGAGTGTACTCCATGTTGTGTGACGATGCACCGTACGGCATATGTGCCGTATTGGTGATGTGGCGTAGTGTTGTGAATGGAGTACACGAGGAGTGTACTCCATATTGTGAGACGATGCGCCATATGGCGTGTGTGCCATAATGGTGATGTGGCGTAGTTCTGTTAATGGAGTATTCCCGAGGTATACTCCATGTTGTGAGACGTTGCACCATATGGCGTATGTGCCATAGTGGTGATGTGGTGATGTGGCATGGTTCTGTGAGTAGAGTATACGCGGAGTATACTCCATGTGGCAAGTGCTGCATTGTATGGGGTGTAGGCCATAGCGGCGATGTGGTGGAGTGTCGTGAATGGAGTACACGAGGAGTGTACTCCATGTTGTGAGATGACACACCGTATGGCGTGTATGCCATAATGGTGATGTGGCAAAGTTCTATGAATGGAGTATACGCAGGATATACTCCATGTGGTGAGACGATACACTATATGGCGTGTATGCCAGAATAGTGATGTGTGGTAGTAACGTAATGGAGTACACGTGGAGTGTACTCCCTGAGGTGCAGCGATACACCCTATGGCGTGTCGCAAGGATGAGGATGGTTGCGTAGTTGTTAGGGGAAGAACTGATGTATAGTGTCGGGAACTGTGGAATAGTGTCCTGAGATGGCTGCGAAGTATGGCTGTAGCCCAAGGCGACGGGTGTCGCCATGTGATTGGCTTATGGTCGGGAATAAGTACGAAGTGGCTAAGAAGTATCAGAGCAGTGTAGCGGAAGCATGACTGGGCAACGTCATGAAGTGACGTGGTCCATCATGGAGTTGCGCCGTGATGACCTAAGACGTATGTGAGGTGATGTGACAAGATCATGGTGTAGCTTGGGAACAGTCTCGAGCTATATGGCGTGACGTGAAGTGTGATTATGAACAGAGTCCCATCGTGTCAACAGTTGGGATAAACTATCATGAGGGCCGGGTAACACAGAGTCGTGCTAGCCGGGTATGAGAAGGTTGGTAATGGAGTATGGCGTTCGCCATACGAGTCCGTGACCAATGTATTAAATGATGGTCTTAAGAGATAAAAGGGTAAAGTACGTGTGATGTCTGGTTAGACACATGTGCCGGACGGATTTACCGTATATAATGAGTAATCTGTCCTATGTATGATGACACAGTACTTAAGCCTCGGAGTGGCTTAGAGCCGTGTGATGTGTATGGATGGTCAGGTCATGAGAAGTAGAGTGAGTTAAGATGCATGAAAGTGAGGATGAATGTACTATCTAAGAATGGGATGCATGACTTAGTCGGTCTAAGTCATGCATCAGAATGTGGTTGATAAGAAGAATAGGACAAAGGACCTAGTGTTTAATCCTAAGGTGAATCATGAGTTCACCCTAGTGAGTAAGCACTCGAAGTAGAACGTCAAGGTTGAAGGAAGTAGAGACCGTAATGGGTCTCTAAGGGTTTTTATCATAGTAAGAAACATGAAAGAGCACGGTATAGAATGAGAGTGTTCTCTAAATAAAGCATAGCTCTAATTCTAGTCAGTTGCTTATGCACTAGATAGAGAATAACGTTAAGGTTATGTATGCGTAGGTTGCCATCTGACACACGCATAAATGGACTGTACGGTATGAACGGACTGTATGGTATGAAAGTAGCATGGAGTCCAGGTAAGTGTTACGTTCATACTCTTCTAGAGTTTTCTAAAGATATAAAGAAGAGAAAGAAATGTTTTTCCTTACGAAAATGAAGAAAAGAAATGGTCTCCATTTTCAAGGGCAGACGTTTTACGAAAAGAAGAATGAAAAGTAACGCATTTAAAGTATAAGTATGTATGGCCCCCTTTGGCAGCCCCTGTTCATGCACCCAAAAGTATTAACTGTATGCATGTGAATGGATGACTATACGTGGTTTTTATTGTATGTATTTTCAAAGAAAAGAAGACGAAAAAAAAGATATTTTCGCGCTCTCGCCCCAAACGAACGTTTTCTCACGAAAAGACGTTTTTTCCATGAAAGCACGAATGAAATGAAAAGAAAGGAAAGGCATGCTCATGCACATGAAATGAATGAAAGCTGTGGCTCTCTAGAGCTGCCATGAATGAATGAACGTAAGAAAGAACGAAAGAAAGGCATGAGCACGCATAAATGTATGAAAATACGTAACGGTCACATGAAATGAATGAACGGGGTACCCAAATGAATGAATGGGCAGATTGCAATGCCGGGCGGTAATATCTGGTAGTGCACCCAGTGCTGCATCCCTGACGGAAAGGGATTCCAACCCGTGGCCACGGGCGAATCCATCAGCCCAAAAGGCCGCTAACCCCAGCACACGGGGTGTAATAGTGTGCACTGGCCTATAAAAGTGATAAGAAAAGAATGTATGAATGCATGTCATTCTTCAAGAAATGAAGGCAGTAACGGGGTAAGGTTTTACCAAAAGAAAAACACGTTTTAAATATGAAAATCCCCGTCTACTGACGTTTTATGAAAAGAAAAAGTAACGTAAGAATGCACGGCATTCTTTAAGAAATGGAGGCACTGACGGGAGAAATGTTTTAAGAAAAGAAAATCGGTTTTAAAGAAGAAAAACCCCGTCAGTGATATTTTCAAACGAAAGCCTGTATGCATTTGCGTATAGTATGTATGGAATGATGAATGCATGACTGAAAACCTATATTTTTATATTTTAACGGTATGAAGTAATGCTTACTAAGTATTCGACTCATTTTAGTTTTTATGTGTGCCCCTCCCCCTACAAGAACTAAATGAGCAGTACGCTCAGGAGGGATACGGCCAAGAAGGAGAAGGGCACGGAAGTCTAGGCATGATGGTTTTAAATGTAAGAAAGACCTTTTTATTTTAAAGATTTTATTTCCCACTCCAAAACTCTTTTATTATAGAAGTACTTTTTATTTTATAAAGTAGAGTCTTGCACCCTGGGAAGGACTATAAAAGATGTTTTAAATCGGACGGTAATTCCCGTCGTATTTTCTAAAATATTTTGTAAAAAAGTACCCACCACGAGGACGGGCGTTACAGCATGCAGGCTGGGGCGGATGATCAGGAAATTTAAGTTGGGAGTACAAGAACGGAAATAGATTTTTTTAAGACTCGATCGCGTGTCGTGTCAATTCTAATTCGTGTCAGATTATTTGAGTTTCCGTATTCAAATTCGTGTTGGATTATTTGAGTTTCTTTTATGAAGAGGAATTTTGATATATAGATTCTAAAATTGAAATTGACAATAAAAATTAAATGTTTAAAAATTGGCCCAATAAATACCACAAAATAGCTCTTGCAACCTTCCTTCTTTTTTTATTGTTTTATTTAATTTTGGCCTCGACCCAATGGGTGGTACTGCGCGAGGCTACTGCCCCTAGCTTGTTACAAGGCATACATGATCATAGCTTGTTGATATATAATATGGTTACAAGTAAATTTCATTACCGTAAGGGCGCTGCTAAAACGGAAATGGCCGGCAAGGAACTTCAAATCTTGTCCTTAAAAAGTTGGGTTTTACAACGAAAGTTACTTTTAGGGTCGAACTTCAAATTTCATCCTTAAAAGTCATTTTTTGAGACGAAATTTATATTTGATCTCCAAAAATGGCTGAGTTACAAAATTCATTCAAAAGAACAAATATCCATTCGAACAAGATATTTTGTGACGAACAAAATCGTCTCAAAAAAGAAAAACTGTTCGAACGGAACAAAATATATTCGAACAACCAATTAATGTCTGTTCGAATAGTATATAATATGTTCGTATAATAATATTGATGGGAAATTAATTTATTTTTCATGGAGAAAGTTAATAACTATTCGAACTTAAATTTATTTGTTTGAACAGAAAATTTTTCCTTTAATTTGTTTATCATCATTAATTTGTACATATATTTTTTCCATTAATTTGTTATCATTTTCAAAATATATAAATGTGTATATATTATATATTATGATTTTTGGTAAGTTAAAATGTTTATAAATTCGTAAATTAATTTTATATATTTAATTTCAAAACTTTATAGTAATTTCTTTTATGTTAAATTTATATAAATATAACATTAAAGATAGTATCATTTTTTATATTATCATGAACGGCAAGTAAAATGAAAAAAATAAACAAGGTAGCAAACGCAAAAAATAAAAATCATACATTAATTACATATGAAATATATAATGTTCAATACAACACAAAAAAGTAAAATAATAACTAAAACGACTATTTGCTAAGTAGATCAACATCCTCTTGTAACATTTTAATGCACCATCCAGATCCCCAAGCTTCTCCATGATGGGCTTAACGAACTCAACAAACAGAGCTCGTATCTGATCCAAAGTAGCTCTAGGAAGCTGTCTCTCAACAGCGGCATAGTAGTAGAAGCTGGATCGGTGGGCGGGGCACTAGGCTGTTCTGGTGCAGTTTTCCGCAAGTGCCCCTTGCTCTTGCTGAATTAAATCTTGTTAAGGGGCCCCATCTGTGGCGAACTCTGCTCAGTCGTAGACACTGTAACCTCTGATCGAAATAGGAGGTTAGATATCAGCATCGCAAATGGTAGACTACCTCAGGGGAATAGTGTGACTCCGATCGAATATGGTAGAAAAAATACAAGACCAGATCAATGGGGTCCCCCCGCACTATCCGAAACAAAAATCTGGCTCGATCAATCCCAAAATCAATCTTGTGTTTTTTCAGATCGATGTTATAGCTAACAATCAAATTAAGTATTCTAAAAAATGCTATATAGTCGGCCTATCGGATCACCTTACTCCCATCATATGGAGGAGCCGAAGGGTCTCGCACTAGATGACTCACTTGATCGTTTATGAGACCATCATCAGGTAGATCCTCATTCTTACTACCATCCGAACTAGCATTTGGCTCTACATTCGGGGCTAGCGTGGAGGATCCGGCCCGTTTGTTGGAATCAGATAGTGCAGCCACTGGTCCTAGTGTAGCCGCTGCAGGATATGCACAGGCCTCATGCTGGATGTCAAGGAACTTAGCAATAATATGAGGAGAGAAATTAATACTCACTCCCCGAACTGACAAGTTGTAGAAAAGAGCAAAAACACTCTCCTCTCCCATGGCACAGTAAAATTCACCAACCATATCTCGATATGCAATGCCCCGCTACTGATAGATCGGTGTCCATCCCACTCGGTGAAGATGGACTGTATGCTTCGTCCCTCCCATGAAAGATCGAAGAAGTCAGACAAAATGATCTCACGTTCAATGAGTATATGCCTCGTCTCCTGAGCATGAGCTGCTCCACTACTTTGGCCGACCTGATCTCTTGCACCTTTTCTTCCACTAGATGCCATTAGTATACTGTTTAACCACAAGAAAATTAAAAATATAATTAACCATATTATTTAAATTATATTATATTGAACTGAATTGAAATAACTAGTTCGAACGAAACATATTCTGTTCGAACTAGTAAAATGTATTCAAATGGAAGATTCTATTCATTCGAACTGACAATTAATACTCATTCGAACGAAATTATTTAATTCAAATAGAAATAAATCTGTTTGGCAACTTCGCATTCGAACGTAATTGAGTTAGTTCGAACGAGAACTAGCCAAACAGCCATGGCTGAGTCGACTCAGCCCCAAATGAAATATAGTTATTCTAGACCAAAAGCTTTGTTTTAATTGGTAGAAATGATTAAGGAATGAAGCCCAATCATTTCTACCAATTAAAAACTTGTTACAGTGATCGGAATACACCAAATATAGTGATTCAAAATCCCCCCCCCCCAAACATAGGAAATTCATGCAAAAATATAAATAATAGAGGTGGAGAGTTGACCCATACCTCTAAGAAGTTCAAATGTGGTGTTGCTAAGGCGGTTGAGTGATGGTTTTCGCGATGGAGATAAGAGGCAACTCGGAGGCTCTTAGCGGCTGAGGGTTAGAATGAGAGAAATGGGTTTGATTGTAATCGAACTAGGTATATAATGACTGTGGTGTCTCATTCGAACAGGATAAATATCCGTTCGAACGAGTATTATACTAATATATTTCTAATTATATAACTAATAGTAATATATATTATAAGTTATGATAACTATACAAGTTAATATCATTGATATATATATATATATATATATAGTACTTATTAGTTATATAGCTATGATAATGTAAGTATTATATCCTAATTAGTAATTACTATATAGTTATAGCTATTATAAGTTATAATAACTATACAAGTTAATATAATTAATATATATAATACTTATTAGTTATATAGCTACTATAGTGTAAGTATTATATCCTAGTTACTATATAGTTATAGCTATTATAAGTTATGATAACTATACACGTTAATATAATTAATATCTATATATATAATACTTATTAGTTATATAGCTACTATAGTGTAAGTATTATATCCTAGTTACTATATAGTAATATTTATTATAAGTTATGATAACTATACAAGTTAATATAATTAATATATATAGTATTTATTAGTTATATAGCTACGATAGTATAAGTATTATATCCTAATTACTATATAGTTATAGCTATTATAAGTTATGATAACTATACAAGTTAATATAATTAATATATATAATACTTATTAGTTATATAGCTACTATAGTGTAAGTATTATATCCAAGTTATTATATAGTTATAGCTATTGAATGAGTTATGATAACTATCCTTAAGCTTGATTGGGTTTTTTATTTATTTTTTTAGTTTTTTTTTTTACTTAGTGATTAAGAAAATAATAATATTTTGAATTTTTTTCTTTTGTTTAAAATATTTAAAAGTGTTAAAAAAATGATGTCAAAAGAAGAAAACCAAAAAATGCTATTATTAGTTCGAATTCAATAACGTACTGTTCGAACAAACTTATCTCATGAAATGTGTTTGGAGGGAAATTTCGTGCCAAATACTCTGAATGTCAGTTTATTTGAATGTGATAATTTCTCATTTGAACGAAAATATCATTTCATCTTCACTTCATTTGAAGAATATGCCAAGGAATATTCTGATTTTTTAGTTCGAACTAGTAATTTTCGCGTTCGAACTTGAATAAAATGTAGCAGAATTTGGCGCTATTTGAAATTTTCATGTTCGAATGAGTAAAAGTCTAGTTCGAACGGGACTTCACAGAGTCAAATACCTCAATCTCCAATTCATTTTCACTTCGTGCGAAAATTTGTTTGGAGGCAGAGACATTTGTATGTGTGTGAGAGAGTTGTGGAGAGAGAGAGGAACAGACTTAGTGAGAGAGAAGGGATTTTTAAGAGAGATGAGAGATTTCTAAGAGGTAAGTAATACTTTTTTGGTATTTTTTTTGTATTTTGAATTTCATAGCAAGTTGGTTTATTGGACATGATTTAGGGTTTTCTCATAATGTGTTTTATGCTTATATAGGTATTGTATATTGCTATTTGGTTTGGATTGCTTAAATTTGAGGTAATATTTCTAATTTTTAGATTTTTCATAATTTATAGTTTTTAATAACATATGTTAAGCTATTTTGGTGCATTTGTGTTTGTACAATCCCATTTAAACTGTATCTTATTCCAATATGCATCTTATGAGATTATGTTTGTGAAAATTGTGTTTTGTGAAAAAGAAATTTTGCTTCTGTTTCGTGTTTAGAATCTGGGCTTGTACCGTTCGAACGCTATAACATTCGTTCGAACAAAATCCTGCCTGAACAGAATCTTGTTCAAACAGAATCCTGTTTGAACAAATTAAGAAGATTTTACTTACTAAATTTGACTTAAAATTTTAAGATTTATAGAAATTATACTTAAAATATAAAAGCAAAGCTTTATTAAGTCTAAATTTTGCACTTAAATTAAAATTAATGCTTAAAATATAATATAACATAAGGAGTATATTAAAATGGAAACTTATAATATAATATAACATAGGAATTATTAACACTTAAATTAATAATTAATACTTATAAAACATTTAAGTAAAAAACTATATAGTAATATAATTATAAAATATTTTGCACGAAATTAAAATGGAAACTTATAATATAATATAACATAGGAATTATTAACATTTAAATTAATAATTAATACTTATAAAATATTTATAATATTGGTGATTTGTAATGTAATTTTTCAATATATTTGTGATTTGAAATGTGGTTTGCTTTTAAATTTATTGTATAATTGTAGGAGTTGGATAGTTTTAGATTTTAAGATTATTTTTATATGTACTTGAACATTAGACCCGTCTAAGAGTTGTGGTCAAATAATTCTTTTAAAGAATGTTTGGGTACAACTCTTGAATTGTCTTAAGTGGACAGCTTGAGATTTTATCATCTATATGGCAGATGTATTCAATTTAAACTCTTGTATTAGTCAATTAATATTTTGGTTAAGTATTTCCTTACATTCTTCAAGTATGTGGTTTGTAAGTTTTTCGGTCCATGAATAAGATCGACGACTTATCGTGACTAGTATACTTGGAGAATTGTAGGGAAATGCTCTTGAAATTTTTACTAACATTAGAGTTTTTGACTGAGTATATATGCGATATAGATAATAGTCTCTCGAATAGGATATGATCAATTACCTTATAAACTAAATGGTAAACAAGTATGAATATATTCTTGATTGTGTTTATCCCATAAATTCGGTTTTTTTTATAGACATTTGACAAATAACGGATCTTAGTAATGGATAAAATTTGGATGTTGTTGAGAGATAGACTTGGGCGAGACTATAAGGAGTATACACAATGGATGAAGTTTTTTCTAGAGTTTGCTCGTATGAGTGTTGACAGTTGAGGATTTATAAGATGTCAGTGTAAAAAGTGCAAAAATCCTAGTTTTTATAATTTGGTGGTAGTGGAAGATCATTTATTTATAAATGGAATCAATTCTAAATACTCACCTTGGGTCTTACATGGCAAACCATTTCTAAAAAAAAATTAGATTTAGCAGTCAGACCAATCAAATAGAGGAGGGTAATGATACCGACATGGACCCTATTCATATGGATAATCCTGATAACAGTGATGATAATGGAGAGGATATGACTGAGATGTTAGGTGATCTGGATGCAGGAATATTTGGGATGAGGGATGGAGAAGGAACATCTGCACAATCATTTGAGGAAAATGAAAAACTTTGGAAGACTATGGGAGGATGCACAAAGAAAGTTATACGAGAGGTGCACTCGTTATAGCAAATTGTCTTTCATGGTGAGGTTGCTCCATATTAAGTCTTTGTGTCGTATTTCTGCCAAAGCCATCGACATGTTGCTTGAATTATTTAAAGAGGCTCTTCCTCAGGATAATGTAGTACCCCGTAATTTTTATGGAGCTAAACAATTGAAGCGAGGGCTAGGATTTGATTATAACATCATCCATACTTGTAAAAATGATTGTATTCTCTATTGGTAGCAATATGCAGAATTTGACTCATGTCCAGTGTGTCATGAGTTAAGATGGACATCCGATAAACGTAATGCACCCCACAAGATTTTAAGACATTTTCTGTTGATTCCTCAACTTCAAAGACTGTTTACGTCAAGATTAACTGCGAAAGATATGTCTTGGTATCACACAGAAAGAGTCCAAAATGAAAACTTCCTCTCGCATCCTGTAGATTCCTTACAATGGAAGAAATTTGACGTTGAGTATCCATGATTTGCCGAAAAACCTCGCAATGTACGTCTTGGTTTAGCAACGAATGGTTTTAATCCATTCGGTAACATGAGCACTTCTCATAGTACTTGGCCTGTCATATTAATGTCCTATAACTTGCTACCTTAGAAGTGTATGAAGGATTCGTATTTTATGATGACTCTACTGATACCAAGGCCAAGTTCACCAGAGCACGAATTAGATGTATATCTGTAACCACTGATTGCAGAGTTGAAAGAGTTGTGGGATCAGGGTGTCAATACATATGATGCAACCTCATCGCGGGAGTTCAATATGCATGATGTAGTGATGTGGACAATAAATGATTTTTCAGCATATGAAAATTTGTCTGGATGGAGCACAAAAGATAAAATGGCTTGTCCTATTTGCAATAAAGATACACAGTCTCAGTGGTTGAGTCATGATAGGAAATTATGTTTTATGGGACATTGTTGTTATTTACCACATGATCATAGATGACGTTCAAATAGAGCCATGTTTGATGGAAGGGTTGAGCACAGGTCATCACTGCTATAGTTGTCTGAGAATGATATTATCGTGCAGTTGGGGGATGTTTCAGAAAACATATTTGGGAAATATACAAGAGTTCAAAAGAGAAAATGACAAGCAGTGGAGTTGAATTGAACAAAAAAAAAATATTTTCTTTGAGTTGTCATACTGGTCTACATTGATACTACACTACAATCTAGATGTTATGCACATTGAAAAAAATATATGTGAGAATATATTGGGCATTCTGATGTCAATAGAAAGGAAGACAAAAGATACAGCTAACTCTCGTAAATACTTGAAGGAGTTGGGGATAAGACCAGAGTTGCATTTGTAAGATAATGGGTCATCAGCTAATATGCCCATCGGATGGTATACAGTATCAAATGATGAGAGAAATAAATTTTATGATTGGTTCATGACAATCAAATTACCCGATGGCTCTGCTTCAAACATGTCAAGATGTGTTTGAACACATGATTAGAAGATAACTAGTATTAAAAATCATGACTGTCATGTATTTCTGCAGTATCTATTGTCGGTTGGTGTGGGTGGAAAGCTTACTCAAGATATTCGTATAGCTCTCACAGAATTATGGAGATTTTTCAGAGACATTTGTAGTAAAACGCTGAAAGTCGATGCATTGTTAAAAATAAAAGCTGACATTGCAGTAATATTGTGCAAATTGGAGAGTTTGTACTCGCCTTCATTCTTTGATGTAATGGTTCATTTGGTTGTGCATCTACCCCATGAGGCTTTAGTCGCTGGCTCAATTCAGTATAGATGGATGTATCCTATTGAACGATTTTTGGGAAAACTTAAGCAATCTATGGGGAATAAAGCTCGTCCAGAAGGTTCGATTGCTGAGTCATATATTGATAATGAGTGGCATACCTTTTGTTCAACGTATTTTCATGGGGTGGATACTAGATTTACAAGATTAGACTGAAATTATGAAGGTGGATGAGAGATGGGAGTCTCATCGACATTTACCGTGTTTTCCCAGACAGTACATCCCATAGGTGCACAAGGGGGCTATGACCTATGTGGGCGAGAGTTTGAAAGAGCTCAATGGTATGTCTTGAATAAGTGTGCAGAGATTAACCACTACTTGAGGTTAGTGATGATCATCTAAATCAATATTATCTTTAAGTCCATGTATAATAATATAGTATAACTTGATACAAATTAACCATTCACATGAATATGTGCAGTGAAGATATACAACTACTTCGCAGAATGGTGTAACTGACATAGAAAAGACGCACGAAGAGGAATTTGCCTCATGGTTTAAGCATACGGTATTACTGTAAAGCCTCATTTTATAATACGAACTTCATTCCACTAAACTCTACTTTTTTCTATAATATAATATTTATTGATATAGGTTGTATCGAAATATGGTGAAAATTTAGAAGAAATTTCGCCAAAACTGTATGCTTTGACATGTGGTCCGTCCAGGTAGGCCATCCAAGATGTTTGGTGCATGGATATAGATTTCACACAACTGACAGAGAACAATATAGGAAAACTCAAAATTGTGGGGTCGTACTCGAAGGAAGTCATGGAGATGATAATATTGACTTCTATGGAATTGTGCAAGATATCATAGTGTTAAAGTACGTGGGGAGATATATGGTCTGGTTGTTTAAATGTAATTGTTGAGATGTCTCAAATCCTAGGTTGAGAGTGCGTAACGATGATTATTTTATGAATGTCAATACATCTCGTACATGTTATGAGGACGATCCCTTTATTCTTACTTACCAAGCGAATCAAGTTTTTTAATTAGATGATCCGGAGTACGGAAACCCATGGCAGGTAGTGGAGAAGTTTGCACCAAGAAATGTATATGATTACATTCCAGAGGCAGACGAACCTTCAGAAGAAGTTGATAATCCATTAAATGAAGAAGCATATCAAGAAAACGAAGTAGACATTAATCTATTTGTTGATCTCAACCAATATGATATATTGCGTAGAAAAGATGTTCAACCCGAAGTAATGAGGGTGAAATATCAGAAGAATTTGAATCAATTGAAATGTCTAGTGAGGATGAGTGAGACTGGTATAGCAAAACGGATAATGAATGAATTTCAAATATTAATTTTTGTACGTATTATTCTTATAAATATCCATAACGTTTGTTTGAATAATAATTTGTTACAATTTCAAATAGATATGCCTCCTAAACGCAAAGCAACACGTGCGCCATCTCCATCCATTACTGACTCCCCATGTGGTTCACTTGCCATGAATAGTGAGCCAACACTACCAGACTCAGAACAAGATATTTTATCAAATTAAATACCACATTTTATGGTCAATTTAAGTAATATATTTATAAAATAAAATAATTTAATTAAAATAAATGCTTTAACTACTGTAAATATAGTTGTTGTAAGCCAATGCCGAGGTAAAGGCACTACGAGGGGTATCTGCATAGAGAAAGTAAGGAAAGTGGATAAAATTAAAGTTGATATTCCTAATGATCACATCGGTGGCTTCGAAGATTCGGCAACATTGCTTGCTTCTTATATTGGTACACTTACTCGTGTATATGCACCAATTGCTACATCCTGTTGGTCTAAAGTTTCCCAAGATGTGAAAGATCACATCAAAAATCGTTGCTTGGTAATAAGCTACATCTCAAGCAACTAAATATATAACATGTTACTTCCAAGTTACTTTGTATTTATACTAATTGTTTATAATTATTGAAATGATGAGTTTGAGTTTAATTTTGGCCGATGAGAGGATCGATTAACAGTTGAGGAACTGGTGTCAAATGCATTCAGGAGGTACAAAGGTCGATACCATGCACACTATAAAAAGTTTAGTACTACAATAGAGGCGCGCCTAAATCCATTCCAATCAATGCCACCAAAAAAATGGGAGAAGGTTTATGATATGTTTAAAAATTCTGCTTATCAGGTAATTTTGTTGTTATCTTTTTTTAATAGTATATGATAGATGTATTAAACATATAGACATAATATTTTTTTTAGCAGTGAAATACTGTGAACAAAGCAAATAGATTAAATTTAATGATACACCATCATGCGGATTCTCGATCTTTACATCGTTTGTTTAACAAAATAGTAAGTTATTCTACTCCCCGTTAAATATTAACATATATTACACTTCTGATTTAAGTTTTAATATAGATTTTCTTTTTGCAGAAAAAAGAAAGTCCTGCTGACTATGATCTGACCCAATTTTTTTTTTTTTTTAAAAAGAGCCGAGGTTCACCTGTCCACGAGTAAACCCCTCCCAATTTTATTAAAAACCCTCACTTTTGGCAGAGGAATACCTTATACAGAACTGAAGTTTCCAAAAATAAACTCCATACAAAATAACCAATTCCAACCCTCAACCAATTTTCTTCGACTTGCGCAAATAAGGCAAACCGCTACGATCAGTCCTAATAATGCCCTTAAGCAAAATAAGAATATTATCTAGTGACAACCATCCTTCATTACAACCACTACTTCCCATCCTAGCCAAAAGATCTGCTGCCATATTTCCTTCCCTAAAAACATGTTGACACCGGAAATTAAGACTTGATAAATAACATAAAAATCATGATGGTGTTTGGACCAGTCCTGAAGCAATGGCAAATTATGTAAGTTTAAGTTTCTTTAATTCTATTGTGACTCTATATTTTTGTTACTTATACTAACTAGTATGTTTTCATTTTTGTAGGACAAGATGATATCTCTTAAGGAAGCTGCTAGATCCATCTGATGCATCATCTGTCAACGATGCTCAGATCCTTTCTTAAGTTCTTGGATCACGTTCTGGATATTTGAGGGACTTAGGACGTTGCATTAAGTCATCCTTAACATCATCATCATCCTCTTCTCGAGCCAGATCAAATGACGACAAGATTAAGAAATTGGAGGAAGCAACACTTTGGATAGAACGATTGAGGTCCAAGGAAAAAGAGTTGCTGACCTAATTAGATCAAGCAGCAGATCTTGAGACGAGATTAGAAGAGAACATGCAGAGGAGACTGGAAATGGAGGTACAAAAAGATGTGCTTGAACAGTTGCAGTCAACTATGTCACAAAACTCTATACCACCACCACAATTGTAAAAATTAATTTTTTTTTTCATTTTCTTTTTATTATTATGTTCCAAAACATTTGAACAATTGATGTTTGAATTAAAATTTGTGAAATACTAGTATGGTATTTTTAATTAATTAAATTTTGTTCTATATGATTCATACTGTTCGAACGGTAAATAACCAGTCCGAATGGTAAATTACTATTTATAAATCCATTCGAACGATAAACGAGAAATATAGTTTGAACGGACATAATTTATATTCAAACAAAAGTCATTCGAACAAAATTTATTGGTTCGAACACTCATTTCGTTCGAACAGTATTAAATATGGTTATTTGTTCGATTCAAAATTTTATTTCGTTCGAATGGACAGGTCGGTTCAAACTGACAAATATTCCATTCGAATAATTTGTTGAGATGAAATTGGTTCGTCTAAAAAATATTCCCGTTCAAACAGTTTCGACTGGTTCCGTCAAATTTCATCCCTAAAAGTGATTTTTTTAGACGAAATGAATTCGTCTCCAAAAACCTTTTGAGACGATCTTTTAGAGACAAAATAGAGATAAAATTTTTTCATCTCTAATTCTTTTTTGGGATGAAATTGGGGTTTTTTGAGACAATTTTTAGTCTCAAAAAACCATTTCTCTTGTAGTGTCTGGTGAACAAAATAATTTTCATCAAATGAGTGTGTAAGTACAAGACCCATTGTAAATGTCTCAGGCAGACCAACGACTGCAATTTTGGTTTAGAAATTGACCATCACACGCAAATAAAGACCCAAGCTTGAACAACACACAATTAGAACTTGGATAGAAATATGAGATCTTGTACAGAATGAGCAAACTAGAACAATACCCTGAGAAGATGTCTCTGGCAAAACAACAACAACAAAATTGGTTCAAAAATTGACTGACACGTAGAATTGCACCACGCATTCAAAGTGCTCGCTACCTAGCTTGGGTGGCACCATAGAGATCAAGACAAAGTGCTTGTAACTAAGGTGTGCACCATGACACTTTGCCGCATCTTCTCCTTTCATAGACCTAAATCCTAGTGAACATCGTAGAGGCGAGTGAGTACTAGGGCACACCCAATTAGTCAAACAAGGCACACGCGTAGTTCCCGAATATCAGGACTCAACTTGTAACAATTAAACCTTTCAACCATCTTATAACTAGGTTCCTAGCACACACTACTTGCATAAGCTAAGTCTAGGGATCCGTACCTATAATGACGCCTACCTTCTATGTCTTTATAATGTCCTAGTTTACCTCCCTTGGTGTTAGAGCATACACCCTTGCATGCACTGTCAATCTCTAGCCTCCTCTTCCCCCTAGAAGAAACTTGTGGGTGCACCCCCATCCTAAACACAGTTTTTGGAGGTGATCCCAAACTGCTTCCCTCCCCTAAATTGACAAAGTCCTTTGAATATCCATAATCCACCTTTCTGCCCTTGTTGGTCCTTCATTCCCAAAGAATCCTGGATACCAATAGGCTAAGAATCGCTCGTAAGTACATCCTTATTGTTCAACATGTGGGTGGTTAACTTGCTTTATTTGCAACGCGTGGCTTCCATCATTACTAAGTTGATCTCCTACATGATCACCGACAGGTCGTTCATTACGTAGAACTCTCAATCACACCATAACTAAATCCTAATACCCAAACCCAAGCCTATCACTCTCCCACCTAATCCTAATTTACTTACTATAGATCAAGCCTATAATCCTTAGAGATATTAAGCCTATTGTACTAAAAGATAACATCCTATTACTCTGTTACTGATCTAGGGCTATAAAATTGACATTATGGATCTAGCTAGAACTGTAAAAGCTCTTATACCAAGTTATGGTGCCCCAATCCTGAGTAGTTGTCCGACGAGGAACTGTGGTGCCCGGGATATGAGTCTTTTGGCTGTATCCCTTTTCGCACAATAAGGGTTTTGCACCCACGTATATCTTTTAAAACCTCATGTTCTCCCAACTTGCTCTTAGGCAGGGTTTGGTTACACAAACCAAATCATCTTATCTCTTCTCATATAATTATTACAACTTTTTCGAACTCCCACACAAAATATAATAAACAATTCAATTTTTTTTAAATCCCAAAACAAAAATTATATTAAAAAAATTATATTCTAACAATATATTACAACTTTTAACTTTTATCTTATTTTATCTCATCTCTACTGTGTAAACAGACGAGACCTATGCTCAATGCCTTCACTCCAACTTGTTCCCAATTTTAAAATCTCCAATTGCAGGCTCCATATTTTCCATCTATAATGTGATTAGTGAGAGATTGTAATTAATTTGTCCTTTAGAATTACTTGATTTAGTAGGTTATATTTGTCTCAAATGCTAAGATACACAATATTTTGAAAAAATGGTCTTACTAATATGCAATATGATTATTAGGCCCATTTAACTACAAATGATGGGCCTTTAGCAAGGCATACTAACCTGTTGAAATTATTTTAGCAGAGCATTCTTGGCCCAAGGGCGCACAATGCTCAAACCCAAACTTGGCCCATAATTCTTACAAGGGACATCAACCTTGTATTGAGGAGAAGGAAAAGAGAAGGGGCAATCGGAAAGCTCTAGAGACCTGCGGGAGGAAAGAGAGAAAATCCATGAGGGGCAGATCCGTGAACACCAAGGGAGAATCAGTTACAGAGAGAGAAAGAGGCGATGGAGATGAGGACAAAAAGAAAGGGAGGACCAGAGGATGGTGGATTCGGTTTGTGTAAAGCACTAGGATTTTCTTTATCCATTTTCTTGAATCTCTCACTAATAGTTGTTAGGGATTTTGTTGTGCCTCGTATTCATCATCAAAATGATGATGCGAGGCTAGATCTGAAACTTGGGTTGCAGAGGAAGGATTTTTTATTTGCTTTGATAACTACTTTTTTTGAAATAGATACTGCTTCTCATTAAAAGGCAATAGGAATTACAAATGCATGTCAGTCCACAGGACTGGTAGAACACAATCGGGAACAGACTCCCACCATACAAAAGTTTTTGGGACATTCCTTGAAAATCTAGCTAGTTTGTGAGCAGCCTGGTTTGCTTCTCTATTGATATGGTTAATAGAACAACTAAAGCACCTGCTCTTTAGCTCTTGGATATCAGAGATGATGTTACCGTAGCTGGCATTAGAGGGATTAGAGCTAGAAATCTCTTTAGTCAGCAGCAGGGAATCAGTTTCAATGCATAGGGGATGTTGGCCAAGGGAAATGCTGAACTGAAGCCCTCTTAGAATCGCTAGTAATTCAATTTCCAAAGGTTCCATGACCGCTTCTTCTCTTTGACTTACTACCATGAGGACTTTACCTTCCCAGTCTCGGGCAATGATTCCAACTCCTGCTTTGTTCTCGGCATGAAAAACTGCCCCATCAACATTGAGTTTAATGGAGCCTTGTGGAGGGGGTTGCCATTGGGAGATTTTCCTAGCTTTGTTGATACTTAGGTCTTTGGATACTTTGAAAGTCCAATGGAGTGAGAGGGCTGAGTTAATGGCTTCCTCAGGGGAGAGTTGTTTCTCTTCGAAGATCCATAGGTTCCTACGATACCAGCAAGCCCAGGCTATCATGAAAAGCCACTCCAGAGCCTCACTGCTGCATGATTCCTGTAATCTATAAATCCACTCCCTGATGTCCCAAGGAGGACCCTCTGTGTGAAGTTGTGGTAGCAGCTTAGCCCACATTTGAGGCAGCCTATTGCATTGGAACAGTGCATGAGCTGTCGTTTCTGCTGCTGCTGAGCACAGTTGACAAGTTTCATCTTCAACTACCTTCCTTACTTTCAGGTTGCATCTCGTGGGGAGGGCTTCAATGCAGGTTCTCCAGGCGAAAACCTTCACCTTGGGGGGCACTTTCATTCTCCATATTAGCTTCCAGAGCTTTTTGTTATGGTTGTTTGAGGAGCTTTCACCTTCTGCTATAGGTTTAGCCTGCAATCTGAACCACTTGTAGGCACTCCTCACACTGAAGCAGCCACTTTTGTCCTTATCCCATATTAATTTGTCCTCATGGTTTGCTGCACTGAGAATGATTTTGAGCACTGCATCTGCAGGGTCAGGAAGCAGCAGTCTTCTTACTTTTTGCACATCCCACCATCCTGTGTCTGAGTCAATTAGCTCCTTAACGTTTTGGTTATTAGCCCCATTTGGATTTCCCACTTGGTGTAAGCTGTTGAAGCCAGGGATCCAATAGTCTTCCCAAATCCTTGTAGTTGAGCCATTACCAATTCTCCATCTGCATGCTTGAAAAAGCTTGTCTTTGACTGACCATATGCCCCTCCAAGCAAAGGAAGGGCTGTGACCGAGGCTTGATTCCTGGAAACTTGTATTGGGGAAATATCTGGCTTTGTAGATTTGATGAACTAGACTATCACATTGATTCATGAGCCGCCACCCTTGTTTTGCAAGTAATGCCTCATTAAACAACCTCAGATTCTTGAAGCCCAGGCCACCCTCACTCTTGGTTTCACACATTCTCTTCCAGCTAACCTAGTGGATTTTCTTCTCTTCCTCTTTCTGCCCCCACCAGAACTTAGCCATCATTTGTTCAAGTTCATTGCAGAGAGATAGAGGGAGTTTGAAGCAAGACATGGCATAAGTAGGGATGGCTAAAGCCACTGCCTTAATCAAGGTCTCTTTTCCCCCTTGGGATAGAAGTTTCCCCTTCCATTGCTGTAGCTTAGACCAAACCTTATGCTTGATATCTGAGAAGGCCCTTTTCTTGTTTCTTCCAACCATTGGGGGGAGGCCTAAGTATTTGTCATAGTTCTGGAATTCCTGGATGCCCCAAGAAGACATTAGCTGCTGTTGTTTAACAGGGGTAACATTCCTACTAAAGACAATGGCTGTCTTTCCTCGGTTGATTTTCTGCCCTGATGCCCTTTCATAAAACTCAAGGACTTTTTGCACCTCTCTGCTGTCCTTGCTTGTGGCTTTGCAGAAAAGGATGCTATCATCTGCAAACAGAAGGTGGTTCACCACAAGAGCCCCTCTGCACACTTTGATACCTCTGATCAGGTTTCGAGCAGTAGCTTGCTCCAGTAGAGAGATGAAGCCTTCGGTTCCCAACAGGAAAAGGTAGGGAGACAATGGATCTCCTTGCCTTATACCTCGGGTTGGGTGAATGGGACCTACTGGATCTCCATTAATAAGGATGGAAAAAGACACAGACTTCACACAAGTCATCACCAGTTGAATCCATTTGCTAGAGAATCCCATTTCCTGCATAACACCTTCCAAATAATGCCATTCAAGCCTATCATAGGCCTTGCTCATGTCAAGCTTGAGGGACATGTAACCTGTTTTTCCTTGCCTCTTTCTTCTTAGGAAATCGATCATTTCATAAGCAACCAAGATGTTGTCAGATATTGCTCTTCCAGGAACAAAAGCACTTTGAGAGATAGATATGATTTTGGGCAGAAAAAGTTTTAGCCTATTCGATAAGACCTTGGAGATCAATTTGTAGATTACATTGCATAGGCTAATTGGTCTATAATCAGCTACTTTGAGGGGATTTTTTACCTTTGGAATAAGTGCTATAAAAGTATGATTAATGGCATCAGGGAACTGACCACTATTCAGAGCATTTAGAACTGCCTTAGAGACTGAACTACCAACAATGTGCCAGTATTTTTGGTAGAATATAGGGGCCATACCATCCGGACCAGGGGCTGAGGAAGGGTTCATTTGATGGACAGCAACTTCCACTTCAGCAGCCTTGAATTCCTTAGTGAGTTCTTCATTCATCTCAGCTGTCACTCTGCCATGCAGGGATGAAAGGAAGTCCAAGTTGAAATTTTGTCCCCCTGATTTGAAAATATCCTCAAAATAACTTAGGATGAGATTGTCCCTCTTATCTGCTTCTTGCCATTCTCCAGAATCATCCATTAGTCTAGTGATGGTGTTCTTTTTTCTCCTTTGGTTTGCTTGATTATGGAAAAATCTGGTGTTCTGATCTCCAGCTTTGAGCCAAAGGGCTTTAGATCTTTGCCTCCACTGTAATTCTTCCCTTACCATCCAGACTTGGAGTTCATCTCTGGCTTGTTGAAGAGCTGCTGGATTGGCTGTTGTCTCAGCTTCCTTCTGCCTTTTTTCGAGATTGATTCTTGCCTGCTGCAATCCTTTCTGCACATTCCCAAACTTCTGTCTGCCCCATCTTACTAGGCTTTTGCTGCATCTTTGAAGTTTCCCCATGATGTCATCTCTGGTGCCATTGCTCCCTTCTGTCTGCTAGACCCTCTCAATTACCTTCTCACATTCTTCATGTTCAGTCCACATTGCTTCGAATCTGAAGGGTTTAGGACCAATAAGTCTTGGAGGAATACCATCTGTGTTCAGGGTTAGGGGGACATGATCTGAGTAAGCAGCTGAAGAGTGAACCACCTTTGAGAAAGGGAAGGATTGAGACCAAGCATGAGTGGCAAGAGCTCGATCTAGTCTTTCAAAAATAGCATGAGATCCTTCCCTGTTGTTCCACCAGGTGAAAGAGGGCCCTTCAAAACCAAGGTCAAGCAAGCCACATTCATCAATTACTACTCGAAAACTCTCCATTTGGGATTCTGATCTGTCATTCCCACCCTTCTTTTCAATTCTGTTTAAAATTTCATTAAAATCACCAACTACCAACCAGTGATCATAGGCTTCAGATTTTAACCGTCTCAGTAGGTCCCATGATTCTCCCCTTCTACTAGTTTCGGGTATCCCATAAAACCCAGTGAACTGCCAGTTGTGCTGTCCTCTACTGTCTTTAACTTCAGCATCAATGTGATTCTTGGAGAAGTTTCGAATTGTTAAGTCTACCTCATGTCCCCACATCAAGCTTAGCCCTCCACTTCTCCCCTCACAGTCCACAGTTAGGCAGTTTTGATAGCCAAGTTTGAACTTAATCTTCTCCATAGTTTTACTTTTAACTTTTGTTTCTTGTAGGAACAAGATGTTGGGAACTTCCTTCTTGATAAGATCTCGAAGGGCACGAATTCCACGTGGGTTCCCAAGCCCCCGTGAATCCCAACTTAGGAGTTTCATGGCGCTCGGCGGGGCTGAAATTCAGCCGCCGCCGCTCTAGACATTTGGTTCTTGTCTAGGCCCATAACCTTTTGTTGCTTGGCTTTAGGTAAGGACCCGGATTCAAAAAGCTCATTCCTTGGTGCTTTTCTTTTCAGAGAGCATTGAGGAACACAGGGACTATTTTCCTTCCCCTTTCTTCTAGTTAGTCTACTCCACTTACTCGTATTACACTGATCCTTCATACCCCCAGACTTGAGTTGGGCCAGATGGGTCAGGGTTTGGGGGATCTTTTCCTGCATTGAAAAATTAGGGTCAATCTCTGTCAGAGAGGATGGTGTAATACCTGAGTCCGCCTCCTTATCTTTTGGCTTTTCCTCCTGCAGAGGGACCATACCGCTAGCTAGGCCATCTGAGCTACCATGCAAGACTTTTGTTACCTCCACTGACTCAGCATGGAGGGCTGCCAGAGTAGCCTTTTTGGTGTTGACTTCAACTGGCATAGTGTCATGGACTGCTGTCCCACACGTACCACCCAGATAGTTAGGAGCAGAGTGGGTTCCTGGATTTGCTGCATTAACAATGGGATTTGGTCTGGGAGGATGAGTCGGTTCCTCCTGGCCTTGCTCCGCCTACTGGTTACGGAGGTTGGTGTATAAGGCACCGGCCCTCAACCAAGGACCAAAGGGGTATTCCTCTTCTTTCATAGGTTCCTTCGTGTTGTTCTTTTCTTCACAGTCTTTGTGACTGTGTCCCAATACACCACAAATGTAGCAGAAGGTTGGTAGCCTTTCATACATGAATCGGACCCAACAAGCCCCAAGTGATGGTAGCGTAATGCATTTACCTCGTAACAAAGGTTTGGTGACATCCAGCTTAACACGGACTCTGATGAATTCACCCCATGCAACTTCATCCTTTTCGATATTGAGCTCTTCGACCGTGCCGATGCTGTTACCAATTTTCCTCACCACTTTCTCGTTCATGGCGCCCAGTGGAAGGTCATACATTCTGATCCAAAAGGAAGCCTGAGTTATCTTGACTTTGTTGGCCTGTAAGCTTCCTGCATAAGGTTGCAGCAGAACAAGATGCCTGTCGAAGGACCATGGTCCTTCACGTTGCACCCTGTCCTTCTCTCTCTGTTCTTCAAACTCTACCAGCAACAGTTTGGAGCCTAGCTCCTTGAACCAAATCCTCTTGACTGGTCTCCATAGTTTCCGCAGAGTTTGCTTAAAAGCCTCGCGGTTATAGTGCTTCTTCGTGAGGAGAGATACCAGAAGGCAATGCTCTCCCCTTTGTTTAGTATCCTCAATCAGATCCTCTTCCACCAAGACCTCCTCTTTCTCTTGTAACGATAGGGACAATCGCTTGCATAAATCTTCTATAGACTCCTCCATGATGGAAGAGTTTGGAACCTGTAGTAGGACAGGGAGTAACCAGCCTCCATGATCGCCAGAGCAAACGGGAGGTTTTTCCCGGGCCAGATATCTATCGTGAACTTGGAGAAACTGTTTTGGTTACTTTGATAACTACTTGGTTTCTTTGTTTTCCATTTTATTCACTTCATTATGATGATAAACACGATTTGTATATGAGTATTCAAGGAATTTCTTGTTCTTAATCTGTTGTAGACTCACGGCACATTAGAAGCTTGAATCAATCAAGGATTCCTTTTACTGAGAGCTAAACACGATATTGGATATTAATCTGATGAGGGATTTCAAATATTGGTGTGTAAATCTGAGTTTCCGTGCTTCATTTCAAAGTTGTTGATTCCTTGATTAGGTTAATAACAATAGATAGCACCCAGAAATCCAATCTTTTATTCGATTCCAACAAAACCCTAACCTGTAGTCCAAGTGCTTGTCAAACTGTTTCTTCGGCCCTTTTTCTTTATTCAGAGTTTGATTGCATTGTTTTTGTGTGAATCTATTTTGATACATACAGAGTTTGTACTTTTAGTATCTAGGGAGTTTTAATCTTATTGATGTTATTATCTTCAAAATGAAACCCAAAATTTTGACTGAATCACAATTAGATACGTGCATCTATATTCCCCACAACCACAGTGTATATTCCATAAATCATATCATAATTTTGAAAATATCTTTTCATATAGAAAATTCATAACATAGCCAGTCATTTTATCTTGCGATTTTCTTTTCGTTCTTATACATTTTTGCATTGTAAAATTTGTGAAATCCGTTGTCCTTGAGGAAATGACCTTGGAATCTCATCCAATACACTAGTTCTGCTTTTATACTTGGAGGCATTAATTGTTGAGTATCACAATGTAAAGAGAGAACTTCAAACGTGGGCTATAAACATTTGGGAAAGAGGGAAAAGTTGGAGAGAGCTCACGGTGCCATATTAAATTCTGTCTCAAAAGTTTGTTTGAATGTAAATAGTAAATGGTTGGAACGTGTTATACAATTTCTCTAAAAAATAAGTATAATAAAGATAGAAAAATGGTCACAAAAAATATAGTTCAAATGAATATCATACCGTCCAAACGTAAAAGAAAATTTGGTAATTTTTTGTGAAAGCTTCCAAGGCAAGGGTACAACGGTGCGAATAATATGCATGCATGGTGAGTTGTATGGAGTTTCCTTCATTATATAATGTGCATTGCATAACTCATCGATTACAATTAGCATTGGTTTCATCATCAAGAAAAGTAATTTTAATTCATCAGTTCTTTACAAAGTTGGGTTACATTATTAATATCAGCATGCAGTAGTACTTCAAAACCAGTTAGAGAGATCTTAAGATGGGACTCTCATTTTAATGTGTTTGCAGCTTGATATATATGCCAATTATGATGTCATTTGAGTTGTTAGAGATACGAGGTAAAACTTTCGCAATTATGATCATGTCATTTGATGGAAAACATCATAAGATCAAAAGAAATCATGGGAGTATCTGATGTTCGCTGCCAAGTATTGGAACAAAAAAACTTGAGACATTTCAGACTCATGGATTCGGTCAAAACTACAAAAGTGCTGAGATTGTGAAACTTTTATTGGGAATGTAAAATCACTCTGTGAAGGACATAACATTGAACTTCCTATATAATGAGTGTTTTATATTCAATAAGATCCCAGTAAATCATATATATGAGCCTCATTATCGACTTGACATATATATGACTGCTACATACTCTCTTTAATAGGAATTGCTAAACAGGTTTAGTTTGAAAAGGGATCAAACTTTCTCTTCTAATCTGAAACTTGGATTGTTAAAATGCATGCAAGTCTTTCAACATGATTTAGTTAAGATATTGCACCACTTAGGCCTCGATTAGATACTTAAAATATTTGTGAAAAATAATGAAATGGTTTGTAAATAATATTAAAATATTTGAGTTAAAATGTTTTATTGAGTTTTGGAAAATGAGAGAATGTTGAATAAAAATATTATAAAGATAAAAAATTATTTGAATATAATCTTTTCATATTATTTTTATTTTGAAATTTAAAAAAATTATATTATGTTTTTGTATTTTGGTTGGAAGTGTGACACCCCCAGATTCTGTTTGGAATCAGACAAATTTTGAAGTGTCAAGACATACAACACAAAGTTGCATACCCCCGTTCATGGCAGTTAAAGATGCAATACACCTAGTGATTAGCATGCATCTAACATATGCAATATTCGAAGTGGATAATTTTTTTCTTTGAGCAATACATGTACCAGAAGTAATATATCTCAAAAACACAAACATACTTCATAATTTTACATGATAACAGATATCCAATGGTTACAACATTTGTCAAAAAGTCTGTAACAACATAAGTACTGGAGACAATGCTCCATAAATACAGTCTAGAAATAAAATATATTCTACTAAATTGTTGAGCTGCTCACTCAGCTCGTCTATGATCTCCTAAAATCGCATCCAAAAAGTAGATAATCGTAGTTATTAGTTCTTTGTCGTCCCTCTATGGACTTGTCAGCCTTGTCCAGTCCTGTGGGCGCGGGTTGTTGATATATTGATACGTGTACCAATCCAGAGGAAATGGTAGTTGAGACTACTAAGTGAGATTTATTTACAACTCTCAACAAGTAAACTACCAAGCTACTAACAGTATATGCGTGATAGTAAAATGACATGAACATGAATAATGCATGCCATGTTTGGCAAATAAAGTGGCATGTGCTTAACTTGAAAAATCACACTGACATGACTTGATTGAACTGAACTTGACACGAATTGAAAGATACTTGACATGAACTAAAGATGAACTAAAAATACTTGACATGGACGTGAAACCTTATTAAAAACACTTGTTTCTTAATAGAATTCCCTAACAATAAGAATGATTTCGTCAGCTATTTCGTCAGGAATAGGTGAACAATTAGGATGATTCTATTCAAAGTATTCAATCAGAGATACTCAGACAATCAGAATGATTACACCATGAGTATTTCAATGGAGATACCCTAACAATCAGAATAATTAGACCACTAGTATCTAGTAATAGTTTTAATGAAAATGATAATCAGAATGATTACGTCAAAAGCATTTTAGTATAGGTACTCTAACAATCAGAATGATTACGCCAAAAGTACCTTATATGAATTATCAATGGAGATACCAGGACAATCATAGTGATTACGTGACGAGTATCCCATGCATGACTAACTCAGAATATTTCTTGATGAACTCATGTGACTCATTACATGTATCCATGGCGTGTGGCTGATAACTATGAAATCGATGACATGACATTCATGGCATGTAATAGGGAAACATGTAATAGTAATGATGGCATGGCATTCGATACATGTAACATATGGACATGTAATAGTATTGACATTCAAGTAACAAATAAACGTGTAACAAATGGTATGGCAATCATGGCATGTAACAATGACATGGCACTCATGACATATAATAGATAAACATGCAACAATTAAATATGTAACAGATAACTGATATCATGGCATGGTAATATTTTCATTCATGCATTTATCCTTCATCTACATACTTTACATAAAGCATTTATTTCCATTGAAAACATTACAAGGTAGGGCTTTTCTTAAAAAATGTCTTCATTCCTCATAAAACATTTTCCACACCTTGTACATTCATTCATAAAGAAACTAAAGCATTCGTACATTCAATTAATTGTTATCACTTTTTGCTGGCCTATGTGCTGGGGTTAGCAGTCTTTTAGACATTGACTCCGTCCGTGGCCATAGGTTAGGAATCATTTTCTGCTAAGTTGGAACCACTGGGTGCACTACCAATAAAATCGATCCAACATTGCAATCTACCCATTTCCTCTTGGTACCGCCATTCGTTTCCTCATGGCCATTACGTAGCTTTATACATTAAAACATTCCTTGCATTTCTTTTCTTTTCCTTTCATTTTCATTCGATTCATCTATCTATTTCATTTCATAAAATATCATTTCATAGCATGAGCATATACATCATCATTTAAATATCATTTCGAAGTATCATTTAAATATCATTTCATAGCATTATTTAAACATCGTTTCTTAGCCTCAACCACAAACGTCATCATTTCATTTATGGAATATAAAGACAATAGTACTGGATATAACATCCATTTCACATGCATACAACTATTCTTGAGGAACATAGAAAGGGATTTCTAAAGAAGGTCATTACATACATAAACTTTAAAACATTATTACCTTAGCATACTTTCATAAAATATGATTTCATTTCTATGAAAACATTTCATTTTCATTTTCATATCATTTAGAAAACTCTAGAAGAGTATGAACATAATACTTACCTAGACTCAATGCTATTTTCATTTCATGCAGTCTCATTCATATATGTGTTAGATGGCAACCTACATGTATTCACAACTTAACGTCATTTCCTTTACAAGTGCTTATGCAACTTAAACTTTAGAACTTGTATAAAACTACCATTGACTTAAACTGCCTTCACTTAAACCTATTCAATCATCCAATCCATCCTCCATACTTAAACCTATTCAATAACTTGACATATACAACTTCAACTGTACCTCACTTAAAACTTAGCCCATGACACCAAGTAGCACCCACAAAATCATAAAATGGCATTTCTAAGGATGGTAACCAAATAACAAAAGACTAGGATGCTAACTCACTTAAATAAAAGAAAGAAAGAGATATATACTATAACTTATATGAGACAGTTACCAAGGTAATAGTGGTTGAAAACTTGAAATCCAAGAAATGAGGAGTGAGTAGTGATCAAAGTGTGTATAACAGCTAGTGCAATCATTGTTGTTGTTGTAGCTCCTAATAGAAGCCATTCCTTGACCTTTAGATGACTAAATCATCTAGGTTGGATTCTATTATGTTTCTGGTTTTAACTTGGTGTTGATTGTAGGCATGTTGGTTGAGTTTTATAGGAGTTGATTCACATGAAAAAATAGCAAGCATGACAAGAACAAGGGACTGGAAGAGAATTTCGGGAGACCTTAAGCATGACAAGAACTTTTGAAGCTAATCCTAGTGTGTAACACCCCGCCTAATTAACCATTGGAATTAATCTTTAACTGCCCTTAGATTAAGTTTATAATTTTGGGTTTTAAAATTTTTATTTTATTTTAATTACTATTATTATTATATTATTACATTTGTTTATTTTATTTATTTATTTCAATGGAGATAGTTAGATTTATTTCGACCATGGCACTAAATGTCATTAATTATTAAGCATATAAGATCAAATGAGCAAGCCCATTAGTAATCCAATTAAGGCCTTTAGAACTTTAGGACATTTATGGGCCAAGCCTTAGAAACCTTAAAACAAGTCTAATAGGAGTACAAATCTTGGTAGGATAGCTTTGGCCCAAGTATGAGGAAGGCATAAGGCCTTTTGGGCCAAGCATGGTATAGGTTTCACCCATGGCTGAATTATATCAAGGTAAGCCTTTCAAGCTCCATCTTTGTAGATCTTGAGGACTCTCCTAATCCCTCAAAATTGGGAAACAAGGTCTCTCATCTACTCAAATCCAAAAGCCCATGGACCATTAACCCTCACTCATGGCCCTTTTAAGCCCCACAAGGCCCAAAGCCTTGTTTTGCTTCTATTCACTCTTCAATTTGAAGTCCAATACACCATACCATGGGTTTGCTCAAGCCCAAGTCATACCCTAAATACCTAAATTAAGTTTTAAAATTGGGTTAAGATCATTAATCAACTTACTCATGATTAGTGATTTTTAAACCATATTTTGGAGCTTAATTTTCTTTCTTAATCTTTTTAGCCTTTTTTCTCTGAAATTTTCTTGTTTCATTATTCAATTACATTATTTTTAGATCATATTAGAGCCCTAGATAAACCTTCACACATGTCATTAGAATAAATGACAAATCAAAACCCCAAACTACACCAATCGGCACACGTGTGCCCTTTGGATGCAATGGATTGTTTTGCCCTTAAGCCCAATCTTTTTGTGCCTTTTTCTCAAGGGCACTATGGTCTTTAAATACCTCATCTAATCCCTTTAGACCCAGACCAAGCCTTGAAAATTTTGGTTTCAAAAAAAAAAAAGACCAAACCAAAACACCAAAATCGATTTCACCTTGGGCACTAGTTGGATGGGAACCAAGTTGGTTGAGTTTCAACCTCCCTTCTGCCCATGGATGAGCCACCACCCCATGCCATCTCCATCACCACCCAATCTCCAAGAAGCCCTCATGGTCATCATGACCTTTCAACCAATTTTTCCCACCCAAAAAAAGCACCAAACCATAAGCATCAAACCACCTTCATTTCGGCAACCCACTTCCCTTCACCCCTTTCATTTGAACTGCCACTTCCTGATCACTTGGTAGCCAACCAAGAACCATTCCCTCACCTGGAAAACCTTCCAACCTTCCAAGAATGGCTTATGACCTGCACAAAGTAGCCAAGGAGAAAAGACAAGAGGGTGAGTCAAAGCCATGATCAAAAACTACCCAAGAAACCACCCTTAAACCCATCAGCTTCATGCTTGATTTTTGTTTTGTTTTCTTCTTTTCCTTCTGCACCATGACCTAACCAACACCCTTAGGATCAATGTAGCACCTGAATTGATGAATTCATGGTGATTTAGGTCACTATTCACTCTGCACAAGTGACACAAGATGATGAAATGCAAGCTAAAATTTCAGCTCCTTACAGCATCGCCCATATCACCCAATCCGAATGGGTTTAGGCCAACATCTCCTCCCCCTTGGCTTCCTATAAAAATCCCCTCCACCCCCTCATTTACTCCACAACTCTTCTCCAAGCTTCTCTTGATTTCTTGAGAGATCTTCTTCCCTTAGAGTACAAAACAATAGAAACCGAGTGAGTGTTCTTGGAAGTTCTTGAATCCTTGAGTTCTTGTGTTGGGAGCTGTAGAGGGCCATGAAATTTGAAAGTTGTCTTGCCCTAAATCTTAGTTAAAATTTCAAATTGTGATTTTAAGTGTTGGAGTAATTTTTGGATGTATTTAGAAAAGGTTACCATGCTTAATTCCAAACCGGGTTCATTAAGAATGGTTTAAGTGTTTAAATTATTTTAAGGAAAAATTTTAGCTATGACATATACTAGAATATTTTTATATGATTTATTAATGTCTTAGAATGATCATGGAAGACTATTGATACAAAGCATGCAATGATAGGTTTCAATTCATCTTGTGTTGATCATCAAAACATGCATAGGTTTTAAGTAAGTTTGTGATTAAGGCATGAAGTTTGATTTATTCCACCTACGCTTGATGATTAATCAATTAGAAAACCTTATGATTGGAATAAGAATGAAAATCCATGTTTGGGGTGAGTTTTGAAAGCATGCATTTGTGATTTACACTAGGAGCATCAAACTTGATTAATGGAGGATTAATGAAGATTAAAGTTTTTAGCCATGATTAAGTGTTGGGATGAACTTGCTTACCTAAGAATTGGCCTTTATCATATCATTAAGGACTACAGTAATTATTTTTGACTAAAGAAAATTTGCATAAGTATGCATTCATAGAAATCAATAGTTGAAATCATACTAAGGCATCAACTAGAATGCATGCAACGGGTTGTGAATGTTTGATCTATTTTCACTTTTAATTTTACAATTCTTAGGGTATAGATGGTTTTAAAATATCAAAAATATGAGGTCCATGAAATTTAGTTAAATTTGAGATTTATTTGCAAATAGTGAAAAATTTAAGGCCTTGGTGGCAATTTTTTAGAGTTTAAGGTATTTTTGTAGATATCCATTTTTGAAACCTTTGATTATGAACATCTTCCATGATGCTATAAATCCTAACTTAATATGAATTTGATTTCAGCCACTAGGACTTTTCAAACTTAAGAAGTTTATAAGTTGGCCTCTAATTTACACCTTGATAAGGTATTTATGATTTATTGATAAATGCTACATTCATGTTATAATTGTTATTTTGAGTATAAAATATCATGTTATATAATAAATTTAGTGCATACTTATACGACATGGGATATTTTCACCATTTTTATATATTGCATCTATAAATGTCATTTTCACAAGAAAGTTTGCTAGGATAGAGAATTTTGTCACTATCCCAAATGCTAGGATGGGGAATTACCCTAGTGGAACTCTTTTGTCCACTTTAGAGTGAGTAAAAATGGATTGGTAACTCCAAAATTGACGAAAAACAGTCAACGGGCTTCGAATGGATTCTTTTTAAACAATGTCAGAGCGAAGTCATACATGGCATCTAATGCTGGTGGGTGCATACGTTATGATGATGAAATGTTATGTTACCAATGCATTGAGAATGAGTATGCAAAAAACGTAGTTTCAACGTGAGCTGTATTACGGTCACCAACACATACTCACAGTGCATATGGAGAACTGTGACGATGCCACACGTTATGATGTTACGATTAAGTATGAATTGCTAATAATGATGAATTGTTATGATTATTTTTGCTAGTAAAGTAAAAAATATTCTTTGTACGAAAATGTGTCTTAGTTTTTCTAAAAAATGTTGAGAAACCTGGACGGGTGACACACACTGATTTTTTGCATTACATGCATTTCATATTTGTCATTCATCATGCATAATTTATTTTATGCATGTTGGTTGTTTAACTTACTGAAATTTTAAGTAAATCTCATGCCTTGTGGGCCCATTATCATTCCAAGTGAAACTTGGAATGATAGAAGTTGTGGAAGGACTCGAGGAGGATGGACTGGATGGAAGGGTGGATCCAACTAATTGGGGAGAAGCCAGATCTCGAGAAAAGACTGGACTTTATCCTAATGTTTATAGCACTAGCCCTTCATGCTCTAGAACGCATGAAACAGTTGATCTAGCTTTGGAGACCTTTTATGATGATTAGCTATACTAAGATTTTGCTACTATTTAGTTTGAAGTTATGATGGTTATTAATGAATTATGGTTTTTTAGTTATTAATTATCACATCACACAACACAACACAACCATATCACAAACTTCACATTTACTCCCATAAGTTCACACTACCCACAACCACATTACAAACTACACCATTCATAGCTCACAACACATAAAAATTTTTACAATTCACACGAAAATACAAAGTTCACAATTCCATCAACAATTATTTCAAGGTCAGCCCATAGAACAACTTACAGTGCTGAAGGAATTTTTGAATGACTGAGGCATCCTAAACTGTGTTGCTAGCCACCAACAATGAATGAGTGATGCACTGCTCACACAATTGGTGGTGTGGGTGACTCGGGCAGAGGACGAGAAACAATGTGTGTGTGTGTGTGTGTGTTTGTGTCTGTGTCTGCGTCTGTGTGTGTGTGTGATGTTCTCTATGGCTATCCAAGGTAGTGGAAACAGGTAGTGATGGATGGACTAAGGTGGAGGCTGGCCATGGACAATGGTGTTGTGCGGAGGAGTAGAGACCATAGTGGCCAGTTTCAGTTGGTGGCTAGGAAACTCATGATGGGGTGGCTTACGATGGTTACGCATTGTTTGGTGATTTGGTTGTCTGTGTAGGTGTGGGAAAAAGGGTTGAGCTTCATGGCAGTGGCTGGCTGTGAGGCCTAGGTGGTGCGGTGTCTACCTGGGCTGAGTGCACAATGGTGGGTCACGGCTTGCAACCGAGCTTGGGAAGGCCTCTTTAATAGGGAGAGGGGATCGGTCCCGATGGTTTCCTTTCCTTCCTAGTGGCCCCGGTGGCGGTAGCTAGTAACTAGCAACATGGGTGGCAGTTGAAACATGAGAAGAATAGAGAGAGAGAAAAAGAGACGTTAGGGCTAGGTGTCTCAAGCTGGAGCTTGTGGTGGCATTCAAACATTGAGGGGGTTGTGGCCTTAGCGTTTGCTTCCTTGCTTGGAGTGGTTGGTGTGGTGGAATCTGTGGTGGTGTTGCGTTGTGACTGAGAACATGAGGGAGGGGGAGAAGAGAGATCGATAGGGGGAGGGAGAGAGAGCTATGGGATAAGGGTGAGGCTGAGAAGGAAGAGGGGCTGCTACCGACGAGGCACTAGGATGGAGGTGGTGATGTCGACGCTAGTGGCGCTGGCTTGCAGGGAGCTATACTGGGGGCCATGGGAGGGTGATGGTGCGGGGAGTGAGGGGGGAAAGAAGAAGAGGAATTAGGGTTTTTGGGCAAACTAATCCTAGCCTCACATTTAAGCCTGACTTTATTGCAAGGGTGGAGATTAAACATAGAGAAACGTAAAGGAAATAATACAAAAAATAGAAAGGGAAGGAAAATAAACTAAATGCAAAGATACAACTTTTTATTCTTGACCCAAATAAATAAAGTTTTTAACATAAATTCAATTGATGAATTTAATAAATATTTCTAAAGAAATAAAGTCTTTTAAATAAAATAAATTTGTAAAATTATATTATTTTCATGGTTCCAAACATTAAAGAGACTTACTTAAAAATTAGATTTGGTTCAATAACACTAGATACTTGGCTCATTCAAAAATTAGGATGATTTTAGATACTTGGCTCATTTAAAAATCATCTGCTAGATTTAAAATAAATATTTAACATTTAAAACGTTTAGGCAAGGCTAGTGACCAATATGAGAGGAAAATAAGTGGTTGGTCACAATAATCGACTTACAAAGGACTGAAAAATACAATGCAATAACTGTCAAGAAAACTGTCTGAAGCTCTCACTCGAGTTCTCTCCAAACAAGTGAGTGAAAATGACTAAAGGGAGAGGGAAATGCTTGAGCTGACATGTCAGCAATAGGACTTCCTTGGGTGGTGGGGAAAACCTCCTTAAGAAGTGCCTAACCGAATGAGCCTCACTTTATTAAAAGGGATTTGGTTTAGGGTTTCAGTTTTAATAAAGTCCAATTCCAAATTTTTCTTGGCCCAATGAAATTTCTAAGGTATACAAGAATAAACAGTACTGTTTCAGAGCGGATTTACTATTCTATTGAGAGTAATGGACACCAATAGCATATAGACACGTAAGGACTCCACATAATAAGCTCTTGAGCTGCATCACAAGAGATCTAGAGAAAAATAACCCTATATTTTGTGTATGAGCCACTACAGTTTTCTCTCTCGCAGCTCACTCCCACAACTTCTTCTCCATAGACACTATAATTTTTCTTCCCACCACCATCAACCATTTCACCGTTGTTGGGACCATTTCACCACCGCAACCAAACTGTCATCATCCTCTATCTATCTCCATTGCCGTTGGGACCACTCTTCTATTTGCTTACTGAAAAATGGTAGGAAACGAAACCATTACAAAAAAAAGACACCTTTCGTATTAAATGGTTCCTATGGATTTGGGTTAATGATTAACTGAGGTTGGTTGAAAATTAAGGGTTTTCTCTACTAAACTTGTTGCTACCATCAAACCCAAAATCAAAGTTTTCCAAGAATTGGGCTTTGCACCCGATGACATTGCCAAGATTGTACATCGTGATCTGTGGATTCTTACCTGGAGTGCCAATAATCAAATTGGACCTTCAATGTTGTGTTGAAGAGTATTCTCAGTTCCAATGAAGACATCGTTGGGGTCTTAAAGTCTTCAGGGTGATTTTTGAAGCATGATTTGGATAAGACTATGATGCCTAATATTGGATTTCTCCAGTATTGTGAAATTAGTTCTTCATGGGTCGTTAAATATTTGTTTAATTTCATGAGATTTTTTTTTATAAGCTGAAGAGCATTCAGGCTTTTGTTAAAACGGTTGAGAACAAAAGAGGGATTTGACCTTTGGAGGTGGGGGATCTTGATGTCTAGATGGTTGTTGCTTGAAGTCCCGTCGTCGATTGAGAGGTTCACCACACTAGTTCTGGTCGTTGGCTTCTGGGGTCACAGGTACGAGAGGCTTAGGAAGAGACGGTCGAATCTAGGAAGGTGGGTCTGGGCATTCGTGGTCATCTTCATAGTCGTCGTTGTTGGGTGAGGGAAGAAAGGTGGCTCTGGCATGTCTGTGGGGTTGGAAGAGGAAGGGGTGTTTGGGAGGTATCCGATCTTTTGTGGTTGAAGATAAGTTTTCTAGGAGGTCTGCATAGCAATATCTCATTAGAGGCTGTTTTTAAGCATCATCAAAATAGCCTGTTAGAAGATTTTCTCAAGAATAAATGAGGGTGTAAGAGCATGGATTTGAGTGGTTGATAGCATGTGAAAGTGATTTAATCAAGTAATTAACCACTTAAGTAAAAATCGAGTGGTTTAGGGTTTAGGGAAACCATTTAGGATTTCAGTTTTCTCCATGGATTTGGGGTTTCAATTGGATCTCGATGGTTTGGAGTTTCACTAGAGTTGAAACTTTCTTTTGGTTCACATAGTGTTTGGTTGGATGAAATAGTATTTGGCTTAGGTGGCATGATCACATAGCTTGATTTGCCTTTCATTTCTTCACATTCCCATATCATGGTTCCTCCTATTGCCACGTGTCCTATACTATTCACCAAATGTGGCTAGGATCTTTCCAATTGTCCAATAAAAACTTCCAAAGGCTATTTTGGACAATCCACATAGCAATTTGACAATGGTCTGAACCGAGTACTATCTCGGGTGTTACTATTCACTAAAAAATTACGAAAATCATTATTGCACTATAAGATTCTAAATAATCATACAAGTCTAGTAGTGCAACTCGTTTTGCAAAATTTGATTCGTAAGTATCTCAATTAAATAAAAAGACACTCTCAGGTACTATTTATCTGGAAAGCGAGAAACGTATTAGTATACTGTAAAATCTTAAATATTAATCTGAAACTAACGGTGCAATTCGTTTTGCCAACTTATACCCCCAAGTGCCTTAAATAAATAAAAGACACCTCTGTCACCATAACGGGTAGGAAACTGAATTTACTGATAGATTAAAATCTAAACAATCCCTCGATTCGTGAAATCTTTTCGATGTTTATAAGGTATAAAGAATTTCTAGCAGGCTGTTACAGGAAGTATGATAAAGTTATAATGATTAGATTAAAAAGTTGATTATATGAGATTGAAAAGTATTTTATATTTGAGTGATATTTAGCAATAAAATATCTGATAATACCTTGTTATACAAACAAGACCTAAACTTAATGTGCTTCACCATCCCGACATGAAAAAATTGCTTACAACTATATGCTGTGTCAAAAACTGCTAAAGTGATAAAGTCAAATATTTATTATTTGTTGATAGGTGGATTCATCATTTTTTTTAATCTGTCAGTTTCAACAGCTAGTGTAGGATGAGAATTGTCTAACCATGAATATCATTAAAACAAGGCTTCGTAATAAAATGGATGATGAATTTCTTGCAAATTTTTTAATTATTTATATTGAGAATAAAAAACTAAAACTTTCAGCATTGCATATATATTAATAGATGACTGTTATTCTTTGTAACATCGTCGGGTCCAACTATGATGGAAAGGATTGTGAATATTGTGGTTTTTTTTTAATGCTTCTTTCTAGTGTTGTTTTGCTGTTATTCTAGAATTATTTTTACCTAACAGTATTCCTCCACTATCTCGCCCCTAAGATAAAATCCTGAACCCACCAATGATCAAATTATGTGAGATTTTAAGTTTTAAGTTTTCTTGGAACCCCTACAACATATTACATGTAACATCCCATCCATGTAATGTATTAGAGGACTTAGGGAACCTATTTATCTTATTAAGTATCAACCAATGGAACGAAGTCTCCCTATGCTTCAGATAAGGATTGCAGAGGGCATCCCAACCAGTTAGCCTTAAGGTGGACCTGGGCCCTTACTTGTGACCGAAGTCTATATCATTACCGAGAAGCCCGGCCCAATACCGAGGGTACCTAGCCCATAGCTAATACTGACTGGATAACTATCTAGTCAGTGCCAAAAGATAAAAGAGGTTATCATTCAAATTTGCTAAAAGGTGAATCATCATCTCTAAATTTGAATTCAAATAAAGGATAACCATTATCCAATAAGGGAATAAAGATAACTTATGGAGTTCTATATAAAGGAAAAATCCAGGTAAGTAAAGGGATCAAATTGTTTGTGATTATTAGCTTAAAAAATTACTGACTTAGGCATTGAAGGCGTTCCCTTGAACCTCCAACCTTTCTACTCTTTGGTAGTAGGTGATCGTAAGGTAGTGGCAGTGAAACACGTCCATAACAGTTGGCGCCGTCTGTAGGATTTCTAAGTCTCACATTTAACGTGCTTTTCACATGCCCATCGCCACTCAGTCTCAAGCAACTAGAGATCAGGGAGAAACTTCACAAAATATGGAGAAGAAACTTGCAGAAATGGAAGAAATAATAAAGAAACTTTCCACAGAGGTGGATTTACTGCGTAAGGAAAACGAGACACTCAAGTCACGAAATAGACCGTCGGGAGAAGATGCTACACCCAGTCAAGCTGACAAGGTAGAAGTGGAGGCAAACAATACGGGCAAAGGTCATCAAGAGGACGAGGAAGCAAAAAAATTACACCACGACATATGTAACTTGATGGATAAGTATGAGGAGATGGCCAAAAAGATAGGAACGTCCTCTTCGATTGATCAGTTGCTGACCAGCACAAATCTACCATTCTCCATGAAAATTATGGTAATCCCTTTTCCCGTAAAGTTTAAAGTCTCATCGATAGAACTATATGATGGCTTAAAAGACCTCGTGGAACATCTTGAGACTTTCAAGGCCCATATGATGCTTCACAGATTCTTAGAGGAGATTGCTTGTAGAGCTTTTCCTTTGACTCTAAAGGGATCAGCGAGAGGATGGTTTGGTGCACTACAGCCAAATTCCATAAAAAGTTTTGAAGAATTGGGCAGGCAATTTTTTACCAAGTTCATGGCGAGTAAGAGGCACAGTATGCCCACTACATACTTATTAACTTTCAAACAGCAAGAGGATGAAAGTTTAAAAGCATATTTGACACACTTCAATAAGGTGAAGATGATAGCTGATGATCAAGACGAAAAAATCATGTTGGCAGCATTGCTGGGAGGTATTTGGCCAAGGAGCCATTTCATGGCCAAGCTGGCCCAAAAAACCCCCTTCAACTTTACGAGAGTTCATGGACAAGGCTGATGACTTTGTTAATGCTGAAGACACCTTGTTCGCCCTAACCACCCAACCAGAAAAGAGGAGTGAACGGGAACCAAAAGGAGGACAGAGGAAAGACCGAGTTGGAGGTCAAAAGGCGAAAAGAAACCAACAAGAGTCAAGGCGGGATAGCAACTCAAGAAGGCATAATGGTGGTTATGTGCACTACTCTGAAAAACAAAGGAAGAAGAACCAAATAACAATAATGAACTACAAACCTAGAAGTACTGCACTTATCACAAAACAAAGGGACATAGAATTGAGGATTGCTACAACTTGAAATGAAAGTTAGAAGAGATAAGGGGCAGCGGCAAGTTAGAACGCCTAATCGCATAGAACATCACCCCTCCACGGTGTATGAACGAATGAATGATTAAGCATAAAAAAATGAAGAAGCAAGAGCCCTAGGCGACGGGAATTACCAGGAAGAGAGAGGAGGTCAAATAAACCTCGAGACCAAAGAGCAAGAGCAAATGAATAATGCAAAAACCTGCCTTTGGGCGAGATACACATGATCACCGGTGGATATGCAGGGGGTGGCCCAACTTCTTCAGGAAGAAAGGCCCACGCAAGATGGGCAAGATATGAAGAAGTTTATAATGTGGAGAGACACGTTAAACAGCCCCACGTACAGGTGTCCCTTGCGATAACTTTCAACGACGAGGATTGCCGAGGGGTTGTATACCCCCATGATGATGCATTGGTAGTAACAATGCTGGTAGCAAATTTTACCACCAGGAGAATATTAATTGACAATGAAAGCTCAGCGAATATTCTATTCTGGGATGCTTTCAGCAAAATGGGGATGCTTTCAGTTGAAACCAGCCCCAACTACAATGAAAGGGTTCACTAGGGATGCGGTGCAACAAATGGGGTCCATTACATTACCAATATCTGTAGGCACAAACCCTTATGTCACCATGGCAATGACTGAGTTTTTAGTAGTGAGAACTCAATCAGCATATAATGCGATCATAGGGCGACCAACATTAAATGCATTAAAGGTTATCACCTCGACCTATCACCTAAAAATGAAGTTCCCAACGAGGGCTAGAATAAGCGAGGTACAGGGTGAGCAGGTCTTAGCTAGAGAATGTTATGCAAACAGGGTCGAAGAGAGGTCAGGATTGTGGATACTAAAGAACACACGGTCCTTCCACCAAGACCCCAAGTTATGGTAACGAAGCTAGAAACTAGAGATGAAGACACTCTAAAGCATGGGGAGGCAAATGAGCCCCTAGAGTTGGTCACTCTTGAGCAGAATCATCCCGAGAGTCATGTGAAGATAGGGACTAAATTGGCACAAGAGGAAAGATAGCAATTGATAGACTTCCTTCTAGACCACAAAGATGTATTCCCGTGGAGTCATAAAGATATGCCGGGGATAGGCGAGGAGGTCATCGAACACAAGTTGAACGTAGACCCAAAAGCACGCCCAGTAAAGCAAAAAAAGAGAAATTTCAGCACCAAGAAGTACGAAGCAATCACAGAGGAGGTGGATCGATTATTAGCAGCTAGATTTATCAAAGAAGCACAATATCCAAAATGGTTGTCCAACATGGTACTAGTAAAGAAGTCCAACGGGAAGTGGTGAATGTGCGTAGATTCACCAATCTCAATAAGTCTTGCTCAAAAGACAGTTTTCCACTAGCACGAATAAACCTGATAGTAGACGCAACAACAGGCCATAAGATGTTAAGCTTTATGGATGCATATTTGGAAACAACCAAATCAAGATGAAGGAGGCGAATCAAGAGAAAACCGCTTTTATAACCGACTGAGGATTATACTGCTATAAGGTGATGCCTTTCGGCTTGAAGAATGCTAGGGCAACTTACCAAAGGTTGGTGAACAAAATGTTTAAAGACCAGATCGAAAGAAGCATGGAGGTGTACATCGATGATCTACTAGTAAAAAGCAGGAAGTTTGAGCAACACATTGAAGATCTAAGGGAGGCTTTTCAGGTTTTACATTTGAACCAAATGAAGCTCAACCCAACAAAATGTGCATTCGAAGTACAGTCAGGAAAATTCCTCAATTTTATGGTGTCAGAGAGAGGAATTGAAGCAAATCCCGAGAAACTCAGAGCAATAATAGAGATGAAGTCGCCCACGAACTTAAACGAAGTACAGAAACTGGCAGGCAAGATCGCAGCTCTGAACAGGTTTGTATCCTGATCAACGGATAAATGTCTTATTTTCTTTCAGGTGCTTAAAAAAATACGAGAGTGGGATGACAAGTGTGAGGAAGCATTTACTCAGTTAAAAGAATATTTGGTTAAGCCACCATTGCTCAATCACACCAAGCCAGGAGAGCCATTTTCATTGTACCTAGTAGTGACCCCAAATGCAGTATCAATTGCGTTGGTACAAGAGGAGGGGAATGAGCAAAATCCGGTGTATTATGTAAGCAAGGCATTTAGAGGAGCAGAGGTTAGGTATCCAAAGGTTGAGTCGGTTACCTTCGCTGTAGTAGAAGTAGCAAGACGATTACAACCTTATTTTCAAGCCCATCCAATAAAGGTAATCGCTCTGCCACCTCTACAAAAGGTATTGTAGAAACCAGATACCTTGAGAAGATTGGTCAATTGAACTAAGTGAGTACAACATCATATACCAAAAAGTGTTGTGAAAGGATAGATATTAGCTGATTTTGTAGTAGAATTTTTAAATTTTAGAGAAGAAGTCCATAAACCACCGGAGAAAAATCCATTGCAAATGTATTTAGATGGATCAGCCTGCTGAGCAGGTGGAGGAGTCGATGTGTACATAGTAAGGAGTGATGGGAAGAATCGTACCATGCTATAGGATTGGAGTTCAAAGTTACAAACAATGAAACCGAATATGAAGCAGTACTCGCCGGTGTGGCGATCATAAGGGTATTAAGAGGTGAGGAAGTTGAGATGAAAGCTGACTCACCGATAGTAGTCGGGCAAATCACGGGGGAGTATTTGGCAAAGGGATCCAAGCTAATAAAATACCTTCACCAAGTTTAAAAGCAGAGCAGAGGTCTCAAATATTTTCGAATCTAGAAGATACCTCGAGGAGAAAATTTCAAAGCTAATCGATTGGCGCGCGCAACCTCAACAAAACAAGAAGAAGCATTACCATGGAAGGTCGAGTTACGAAAGATGGCTAGTCCAGCATTAGGAGAAGAAAGCTTACAGATCGTAGAAAGTACGCCAAGATGGGCGAATGATATCAAAAAGTACTTGGAGACAGGTGATCTCCCCTCATCTCAGGATGAGGCGAGAAAGTTAAAAAGCAAGGCTAGCCACCAGGTTTACCATAGTCGACGGAGTGCTCTACAGGCTAGGTTTTTCAAACCCATTATTGCAATGTATAACAAAGGAGGAACCAGAGTATGTGATGAAAGAAATTCATGAGGGGATTTGCGAGAGTCACTCAAGTGGATGATCACTCACCTCAAAGATTGTAAGGGCAAGGTACTATTGGCCAAACGCACTCAAAGATGAGAATGAGTTAGCAAAAAAGCGTGTCCAGTGCTAGGTTCACACACCAATCCCAAGTGCACCTCCTGAAGAGCTGCAGTCCATAACGTCCCCATGGCCATTCGCTCAATGGGGAGTTGACTTGGTAAGCCCTATGCCCCCCAGCAAAGGAGGAACTAAGTTCATGATTGTAGCCATCGATTACTTTACAAAGTGGGTAGAAGCTAAGGCGATGGATACCATAATCGCCCAAAGTGTGACAAAGTTCTTGTGGAAGGCAATATTATGCAGGTTTGGGATACCTCAGTGTATCATATCGGATAATGGAAGATAGTTTAATTCTGAGCATTATCACCAATGGTGCGCTAAGTTGGGAATCAAAGTCAAATACTTTTCCCCAGGTCATCCTCAGGCGAATGGACAAGTCGAGGTAACCAATAAAACCATCATAGAAATATTGAAAAAGAAGATGGGCGACAGAAAGAGTGTATGGGCCGATGAACTCCCAGAAACCTTATGGGCTTACAGAACTATGCAAAAGACTTCAACAGGAGAAACACCTTTCGCCCTAGCTTACAAAAGCAAGGCCATGATTCCTGTAGAAGTAGGGTTACCAAGCCACAGAAGAGAGAACTTCGATCTGGAAACAAACGTGGCAAGATTAGAAGAAAACTTAGATCTATTAAAGGAAATAAGCCCCAATTGTAGGAAGCCAGAGTTGTAGCCTCTAAAAGGAAGGCAGAGTAGTATTTCAACAAAATCAGCAACTTAGTGCTAAAAGAGACCTGCGTCATCACAGGAGAAGAAAGAAAGTTGGGCCCTCGATGGGAAGGCCCTTATGTCGTGACTGCATGCCACAAGCCGGGAACCTACCATCTCAAAAACACCATAGGGTGTGCACTGCCCCATTCATGGAATGCAGAACATCTACGAAAGTATTACGCCTAAGGCAAAGATATGTAAAATTTTTTATTCATTAATTTATGTCCTTGTTTCCAATAATAGAATGGCGACGTTCCAAATGTTTCATTGATTTACTTATTAAATCCTATAACAACCAAAACAAGGGATTGCTCTATAACAGGCGATGTGCTCGAGGAATTCTCCACAAGCTGAAAATCTTAAAAGTTGAAACGGTCGAGAAAATCTCTCGTCAACACCTTCTCGCCAACAGGCGACGTGATCGAGGAATTTTCCCACGAACCTAAAAACTTAAAGGTTAAAACAGTCGAAGGACTCTCCCGTTAACATCTTCTCACCAATAGGCGACGTGGTCGAGAAATTTTCCCATGAGCTTAAAAACTTAAAGGTCAAAACAATCGAGGGACTCTCCCATTAACACCTTCTCGCTAAAAGGCGACATGGTCGATGAACTCTCCCACGAGACTAAAAACTTAAAAGTTAACGTGATCGAGGAAATCTCCCATTAACACCTTCTCGCCAACAGGCAATGTGGTCGAGAAATTCTCCCAAGAGCCTAAAAAATTAAAGGCTAAAATTGTCGAGGAACTCTCCCGTTAACACCTTCTTTCCAAAAGGCGACGTGGTCGAAGAACTCTCACACGAGCCTAAAAACTCAAAGGTTAAAATTGTCAAGAAAATCTCCTGTTAACACCTTCTCGCTAACAAGCGATGTGGTCGAGGAATTCTCCCATGAGCCTAAAAACTTAAAGGTTAAAACAGTCGAGGGACTCTATCGTTAACACCTTTTCGCTAAAAGGCAACGTGGTCAAGGAACTCTACTATGAGCCTAAAAAATTAAAGGTTAAAATGGTTGAGAAAATCTCCCGTTAACACCTTCTCGCCATTAAGCAATGTGGTCGAAGAATTCTCCCACGAGCCTAAAAACTTAAAGGCTAAAATGGTCGAGGGACTCTCTTGTTAACACCTTATCATTAGAAGGCGACATGGTCGAGGAACTCTCCCACGAGTGTAAAAACTTAAAGGTTAAAACAGTTGAGGGAATCTCCCATTAACGCCTTCTCGCCAGAAGGTGACGTGGTCGAAGAACTCTCCTATGAGCCTAAAAAGGGTTAAAGCCATCAAGATAAAGCACAAAATTGTGAACGACGTAAAGCTAATACTTAACGTATGAATAACATATGTTGATATCATGATGCAGGTTACCAAGTAATAGCAAAAAAGAAAAGAGAGAGAGAGAGAGAGAACTTTTACAACCAACAAGAAAAGTTCAAAGGGCCTTAAAACGGCTTACAAAATTCTATTACGTACAAAACTTCAAAAAAAAAAAAAACAAATCCAGATAGGGATGCAAGCTAAAATCAACGACGAAAAGCGTCAGGCATCTCGGCACAACCGAGGGAGTCACAGAAATGAAGGACAACCTCACTAGCCCGAATAGACTTCCAGTCCAAAGTCTGCAAATTTGTTGTGGGCTCCCGAAAAAGAAGCTTACTAAGATGTTTAACACCCAACTTAAAACCTATACCCCAAGCTCGTAAACGGATCTTGGGGGTGGCAGCCAGTTAGGGAAAAACTCGGTTAAGGTCATTCTGAGAATGGTCCAAGGCAGGGCCCAACTCGGCCAATCGACTTTCCAAGATAGAAATATTTTTCTTAGCAGATTTAACAACTTTGTCAAGCTGAAGTTATTGACAATCGTTGTCTCTAAGAGGGCTCTTCACCTCGGCCAACTTTTTCTCAGCTTCAATTTCCATCCCTTCGGCCGCCCCCAGCCTTATGAGTAGCTCTCTCTGTTCGTCTCCAAGAAAGGCCAGGCGAGAAGCATAGTCGGACTTGGACTTGGCTAATCCTTCAATCCCCAACTTCGCACAATAAAAGCTAGAGGCAAAGCCATCCTGCTCTTTCAAGGCACTATCCACCTGAACAGCCAACTCGTCTTGTTACTTCTTAAAAGCCTCTGCCTGAGCAATTAAGTTGTCCCTCTCCTGTACAACTCCCTTTGCTTGGTTCAGGCGAGTGGCAAGGTCATCCCATTCCTTCCTGAATTCTACCACCTCTTGACAGTAGTGGTCAGCATCCGCAGCTGATGTCACCAACTCCTCCCAGAGTGAAGCAACTTGGGCACAAAGGGTAACCAACTCGCCATCGGATAAATGGGAACGAGCCTCAAGCTGAGCCAATTCATCAGCCAACTGGTTCTTCTCATCCTCTAGATGTATCCTATCATCTGCCAAGTCTGCAACCAGGTGATCAACTCCCTAAAAAAAAATAGAGAGAGAAAAGGGGAGGAACAAATTTAAAATACATCCTTCAAAACTAATGACTAAAACACTAAGTAAAAGGAGAATGAGCAATACCGGCGCAAAGACACTGCGAAGCTATTGAATAAAAGCATTGATGACGGCCTCTGCTCGACGAGTGTGTAGGGATGCTGGGGAAATTAACGAATGAGAGTTTGAGAAACTTCTCGGGTCATGGCAGCGAGGATGCAGTAAAAAGATCCTCTTGAGGAAGAGCAATTTCAGACGAAATAAATAAGGGAGCGCCAACAAGTGGATTAGCAGGAGGAACTGAGCAATTTTTGGACCTCTCCATCTCACCAGTTTCATCCTGGCGAGGTACAGCATAATCATTCCTAAGATTCTCCTCAGGAGCTGTCAAAGATGGCTCACCATTTCCCAGAGGAGAAATATTGAACGGTGGTGAAAGAGTTGAAACCCTACTGCCACTGATGTTGGAAAGAGCTGAAAACACAAAGGGCAAGTCAGGAGTAACCCCACCCGAATTCGTAGAAGCAAGAGGATAAACTAAATGCTGCAGCTAATTCTTCAACATTCCCTTCCTCGCCCTCCTCCAACTGAGGAAGTTCTAAAGGAACAATAGAGGGCATAGAAACGAGGGGCGAGGGCAAAATTAGTAGAGGCATAGAAGCCTCAAAGGGCGGGAAGCTCACAGAAGTAGAAAGAGGCACTGTAAGAAGGTCCGGATTCAAAATAAGAATGTCCTCTTCCACTGAAGTATCATTACCTTACTGCGACAAATCTTCAGCCGGAGCCATCGAGGGCTAAGCAGCAGCTTCGACAGCTGCCTCTGCGGCAATTAGCTCTTCTAGATCTTCCTTGGCCAAAGACATGACATCAGCCAGAGAAAGAGGTTGTGAATCCATAGAGGCGGTCATAACACTCAGTTCCTCCCGAGAAACAACCCACTTGGTGCTCCCACCTTCCTAGGAGATGGTTTTACTTGGCAAGCCCTAAGAAGAACTCAACTTCACATCACCAACCACCGGAAGTGATGCCCCACTCTGTTTTTTAGAGGGAGATACCAATTTTAAACCTTCGCCTAGCAGTGAGGGAAGTAAAGAATCACCTTTGGATGAAACAGACTCATCCGAAAGAGGCGAGATAAGAGCCTTTTTAACATTTTTCTATTTCTTCCCGGCCACACTAGGACGTCTCTTCTTTCTCAAATCACCCATTGGCGGGGGAGTACCTAAAAACTCACGCCCTGAAACATGGGCCCGACTGGGGACCATCAGGAACTTCTCAATGTTACTTGGGGATAAAAGCACATTCGAGAGGCACAATTTGGGATGAGCCTAAGTCCAGGACTCCACTAGTCTAACACAAGCCTCCTCATGGGGAGAAAGAATCACTTCATAGTCATCCCCATTGGGATAGGAGACCAGCACGCCCTTATAGAAAACTCCTTATTATCAGCTTCATGGGCGGGGAATTCCCAACCAGAGCCAATCACAAAGAAAATTTTGTTAGTCCAATCCTTAACATGCGATTACTTAAGCTCTAAATCAACCAAGGCCCGACGGGCCCTCAAAATACAAAAAATCCCATCCAAATGCCTAAAACCATGAATGGAGAAAAATTCACGGGCTATTAGGTCTGGGTACTCGTTGCCTATAGCTTCTAGGACCTACCACCACAAAACACAGCAGGCCATCAAAATTCTCCAAGCACTGGGCACCAACTGAGCCGGAGCAATCCCTAAGACATCTAGCACATCGCAAACTAGGCGAACGATGGGCAATCAAAGCCCCATGGTGAACATAGCAAAATAGAGGGCAACAGAGACAGCCATACCTTTGGCATCGATGGCTTTCTGATTAGGGGTAGGAATTTTCAAATCAACAGAATCAGAAATGTTGAAGTGGTTTCGGGCATTTTCCAGTTCGCGTGAACTAATAGTAAAAGACCAGTGAGAACCCACAAAAATGGAAGCTAGGGGAGCAACAACGATTCAGGGAAGGAAGTCACGGGGTAGAGAAGAGTTCGGAGCAACAACCACTTCCTTACCCTTTGAAGAAGAGGAAGCCATGGAAGGTTGAAGGAAGTCACAAGAAAAGAAAAGAGAAAAGAGAAATGCAAGAACTCAGAGGAGGGAAATGCAAGAACTTGGAAAGAAGAAGAAGAAGGCAAGAAATGTGAATAAGACATAAAACCAAAAGATGAGGGAAAACGAGCATTAAATAGGAAGTGACTAAGCATTAAAGAGGAAGTGACGATTGACGTGCCCGAGGGAAGGAAATGAAACGACATACTGGCACCCTTCGAAGAAAGAAACAACACCTAAAATAAAGTCCCATCACGCCATACGCAATGAGACTTCGCAGGGTAACTAGAGAGAGCATCCAAACCGGTTAGCCCCTAAAGTCAACCTGGACCCTTACTTGTGACCGAAGTCTATATCATTATCGAGAAGCTCGGCCCAATAACGAGGGAACCCAGTCCATAGCCAATACCGATTGGATAACTATCTAGTCGATGGCAAAAAATAAAAGAGTTTATCATTCAAATTTGCTGAAAGGTAAATCCTCATCTCTAAATTTGAATTCAAATAAATGATAACCATTATCCGATAAGGGAATAAAGATAACTCATTGAGCTCTATATAAAGGAAAAACCCAGGTAAGTCAAGGGATCAAATTGTTTGTTATTATTAGCTAAAAAAGTTACTGACTTAGGCATTGGAGGCGTTCCCTTGAACCCCCAAGCTTTCTACTCTCTGGTTGCAGGTGATCGTAAGGTGGTGGTGGATAAACATGCCCATAACAGGGATAGAGCTCGAAACTCCCCAGCGAATAAGATAAAAATAACAGAATGCTACTAACCTTAAAATATTACTCTAAAGCTGGTATAAAAAAGTTATATAATTTAAGTAAACTAAATTTTGTTTTATTAAAATATTACGAAAACTAAGTAGGGTATGCAAAAACACTTATTAAAAATCATTCGAATCTTGTGCTTAACATGTTCATAATTTTGTTAAAAATAAAATATAATATTGATTATAATTTGTCTTAACAAATATAAGTGATGATTTGATTTTATATTATTCAGCGAAGAAGAACATACTTTAAATATTTTCTTAAAGAAAGGGTTTTAGCAATGATAGTTTCCATGATAATAAGGTTGATTTCTAGATTATCATGTAGATGTTTGGGAAGAATCAATTATCATAAATATATTACTATGAATTAATGAGGTAGATTCTAAAACCTTAGTTCATTCTCCATCAGTAGTTATTCGTTGTTTAGATTATGCATCTTTAGAATTTGTTAGTTCTTTTATTTTGATTAGCTTATTAAGTTGATTATTTCTTGATTTGACTCATTGATTGTTTAGTTCTCAATTTCTTATTTTATTTTAGAACTCATTTTTGCGAACTAGATTAGAATTTAGTTAGTTTATATTTGATTAGTTTCTTACAGTTTTACAAGTCCGTGTTGATTCCCTCATTCTTGCTAAACTATATTTTGGTATGATTCATGCAGTTGTAAATATACTTAAAGTTCCACAAGAAGTTTTTGACACCATTGTTGGGAACCTTGCTTAGGAAAACACGTTGAATATTGACTGAAATTATTCTTCTACTAGTTATAGTTAGTTTTTTCTTATTTAAAATAAAAAATAAAAAATTTGCAAATTTGTGTGGTGTATGAAAACGTGGGTATGCGATCACACACATCATCTTACTAACCTAGATTCCGATTTGGTGTCTATAGGCAAAACTTCAAGGATACAACAATTCTTAAGGAGTTGTTTTTACACATTACCACCAACCCTCCATCATGTATAGTGTTGCCTACAACTGCTATAACACACTTTGAGTTGAAGCCATAAATAATTCAACTACTTCCTATCTTTCATGGTTTTGAGAGAGAAGATCATTGCATGCATGTAAATGATTTTCTTGAAATTTGTGCTACCTTTAGGTTCCAAAATTTCACAAAAGAGTCAGTTCATTTACGCTTGTTTCCTTTTTCTTTGAAGGATAATGCAACTGCATGGCTTAACTCTCTGCCATCTAGATCTATCACTTCTTGGGATAGTCTTGTCACAAAATTTCTCTTTAAATTTTTCTGATGTTAAAAACCAATGCTTTGAGGAGAGAGACTAATGATTTTTATTTAGAAGATAATGAAAAATTTTATCAGAGTTGGGAGAGATTTAAGTACATGATTTTGAAGTGTCCCCAACATAGTTTTGAGACATGGAGACTAGTGCAATATTTTTATAATAGTTTAATTCAGAAAAACCGTAATATGATTAAATCAATGATTGACGGTGGATTTGTGAGTTTAACGAATGATGAGGCATATAAGTTTCTTAAAAATTTATCAGAAAGCTCCTAGCAATGGGCTAATTGTAGAGAGAGATCATCCCAGACAATCAAGAAATGAGATTTGTATGAAATAAGTGAAGATCATGATATTAAGGTCAAATTAGACAGTCTCACCCATAAGGTAGAAGCTTTGACTCTAAGTAGATCTATAAATTCTGCCAATCAAGTTCAGGATGAAGTATTTTTTCTATGTGCTAGTCTCATGCATACGATACAAATATGTCCTTCCTCACAAGCTTATTTAGAATGCTATGCTCAACAAGCGAATGTAATAAATACAACACAAACATGTCCTTCCTTCATAAGCTTATTCAGAGTGTCAACCCAACATCTATCAAAGTTCATGATTCTTGTCCTTCTGATCTTGTTAAGAAATTTTTTCTTAAAGCCCCATTTCCTCAGGTTGGCAAATCCTAAAAAAATGCTAAATTTAATAATATTTTGGAGGTGTTTAAGCATGTACAAATTAATATACCCTCCCTTGATGCAATTCAGCTAGTACCTGCTTATGCAAAGTTTCTGAATAATCTTGGTACACTTAAAAAAGGAAAACTAATGTTTCAAAAAAGGCAATTTTGACTGAGCATGCTAGTTTTGTTATTCAGAGTAAATATCCAATCAAATACGGGACCTTAGATCTCCTACAATTTCATTTAAGATTGAAAATCATCATATTGAAAGAGTTTTGTTAGATTTGGGGGTAAGTGTAAATTTATTACCATATTTTGTATATTTGAAGTTAGGCTTAGAGGAGCTAAAACCTACTCAAATGACACTTCTATTAGCTGATAGATTTGTTAAGATCCCTAGAGGTATTGTTGAGGATGTATTGATCAAAATTAATTCATTATATTTCCTACTGGATTTTGTGGTATTAGACACTACGCCCAATCAAAATGTTAGTACACAAATCCATATTATTTTGGGTCGCCCTTTCTTTGCCACATCTAATGCTTTAATTAATTGTTGAAATGGTGTGATAAAAATTTCTTTTAAAAGCATGACTGTTGAGCTTAATATTTTCCACATAAGTAAGCAAATGCCAAAAGATGAAAATGTATGTGAGGTTAATATAATTAAGATTTTTGTCCAGAACACTTTCATACAAACAAGTTGTGAGGAGCCTCTAGAAGGCCGTCTTACACATTTTGGGTGCAATTTTGATGTTGAGAAATCAATTGATGAAGCTAGTTCCTTGTTAGATTTAGTTACCTCTTTGAGCACAACCAAGTGGCAACCAAAAGTGGTCCATCTTCTTCTATCTTCCACACCACTACTCCCATCTGATGTAAAGGTCGTCGCTTGCAGAAGTAATGATCATAAAGTTGTCATCCCTTATCACCTATAGAGAAGTGGTCAAGTAGATATATTCAACGGGGAAATCAAGAATATATTAGAGAAAACGGTAAACCCCACTCTAAAGGATTGGTTTTTGAGACAAAATGAGGCCTTATGGGCATACCTTACAACATTTCAGACTCTCATTGGAATGTTTCCATACAAACTAATCTTCGGTAAGGCCTATCATCTTCCCGTTGAGCTAGAGCATAGAGCTTGCTGGGCTATTAAGTAACTAAACTTTGATCTTGACAAGACAAGTGCCCATAGGAAACTCCAATTGAATAAGTGTTGATGTCACGTAGGACTAGTTTATGTTACTTTATTATGTTTTAGCTTTCATTTTATGAAACATGTTATGCTAAGCAAGTTTTATGATTCAACCAATAAAGTATTTTAATGATATTGAATCTTTTTACCAGACATTATACTACGAATGTACTTGACATTTCTAACCCACGAGAAGGGATGTTATAACAAAGAAGCATTACATACTGATGCTGATCTTGCTCTTCATGAAAGTCGGCCTCGTTTGAATTCAAAACTCACTTCAACTCATTTCATCATTACAATTTTTTTAAATTTTCATACAAAATATAATAAATAATTTATTTTTTTCAAATCTCAAAATAATAATAATATTAAAAAATAATATTCTAATAATATTTTATTTTATTATTCACAAATCATCTCAACTCATCTTTGAATCCAAATGGAGCTTGAAGCAATATGGAGATCGATTGCCATTTAGCCCGTGAAAAGTTGCAAGCTGGTGTGATTTAAGGCTTCATAATTCAGCTCAGCATCAACTGAGTGATATTTTAACAAAACCTTTTAGGTTCTGTTCATTTCAAGTTGTTGATTGGCAAGATGGGTGTTTTGAAAAATTTAGCATTTGAATTTTCATTAAAAAACATCAATTGAACCAAGAATATAAATACATGTTGTACAAAAATAACTGTAATCATCGATTGGGATGGTAATCCAAATAGATTATGGGATTCCTGCCAAACCTATACCCGATGCCACATTACTCATCTTTCATCCCAGAAATCATTACCTGTGTACTTCTAAGAGCCAATAATCTAGGCTAATAATTAGCTTTTCTAAACAGAAAAATATACTACCCAAGTCCCAGATTCCATTTCTAGCCTTAATTACCAATAATCCGAACAAGAACACTTCCCACCGCTAAAATGGTGAAACCGGTATGGATCCCTTAAAATGATTTTTCGCCCAACAGTTCCACTAACAAACTTGTAAAAAGAATGGCAATCACCACAAACACGAAGATTCTTGAAAATCCTGATGGGTGAACCTTCTGGAGTATAGATCAACCCAAATGCTAGGGCAATTCTCTCACTGTGGTTCCAAAGATTGTGCTCTTTTTGTTCTTCATCCATATCATGCAGTGAATAGGTTAAATCAGGAACATAACCTGCTTCTTTAATCATCTTCCTAAGCTCTCCCAACTTGGAGAATATTTGCTTGGTCTCTGGATGGGACTGATCTCCCATTCCGAAAGAACTCACCTGATTTTTTAACTTTACCCAGCTGCACGCAGGCTTCTTCTTTATGCTGTTAGATCCCATTAGCCTTCTGACATTCTCTACGTCCTCCCATCTCCCAGTAGTCGCACAGACATTTGAATAAAGAACATAGGCTGAGTCATCTGATGGAGCTAACTCAAAAAGATGTCCGGCAGCTTTCTTTGCAAGTTCCACATTGCCATGAATTTTACATGCAGCCAGCATGCTCCGCCATACCAAATCATTTGCTGGGACTGGCATCTCTTTGATAAAATTTTCAGCCTCAGCAAGCCTTCCTGATCGCCCAAGAAGGTCTATCATGCATGAACAGTGCTCTATTCCTGCTGGGATACCAAATTCTCTAGTCATTGAAGCATAGTACGCAAGACCCTCACCTACAAGACCCGCATGACTGCATGCAGATAGAAGAGAGACAAAGGTAACATGGTCAGGTTTCACCCCCAGCTTTAGCATTTCGTCAAAAGTATCCCTAGCCTTCTGGAAACATCCATGTCTTGCAAAAGCTGATATCAAAATGTTCCATGCTAATCGTGACCTGTAGCCTGGTAGGGGAAGTACTCGTAGCACATCGTCTATTTCTCCACATTTTCCATACATATCCATCGCAGTATTTATAACATAATGATCTGACTCAAACCCAAGTTTAATCGCCAAGCTGTGAAGCTGCTGGCCTTCCTCCAGCATAGCCAAATCAGCACTAGCAGCAAGAGCTAAAGAGAAGCTGAACTGATCCAAATCTAGTCCAGCATGTCTCATTTTGGTAATAAGGATAAGAGCCTCTTCCCCTTGGCCATAATGAGCATTTGCAGCAATTATAGAATTCCACGTGATAGAGTTCTTAACAGTTAAATGACAAAAAATGTAATTACTTGAATTCAGGTCCCCACACTTGGCATACATTGTGATAAGGGAATTCTGCACGTACAGGTCTGATTCGAATCCTGCCTGAACTATATGTGCATGGATAGGCATCCCGTGTTTTAGTAGATTATCAGCAGTAAAGCAAGCACCAAGAACATTCACAATTGTAATGTAGTTTGCAGGTGTACCATCTTCTCTCATGAATCTAAAAGCTTCTACTGCTTCATCCGGTTGTGCATTTTCGGAGTGACCACCTATGAGTGCATTCCATGTTACTTCATCTCGATTGCGAATTGTTTGGAATACTTTTTTTGCATCAGCCATCATACCAGATTTTCCATACATAGAAACTAATGCATTGCCAACAACGGAGTTGTCATGCAAGCCAGCAAGGGTTACGAGGGCATGAACACTCTTGCCTACAATGAGAAATTCAGGATCTGAACAGGCAGCCAAGAGATTTGTAAAAGTCACATGATTTCTTGATTTTCCCACCCGAATCATTTCCATAAAAAGTTCAAAGGCATACTGGAACTTGTGATCCTGAACGTAGCATGTCATCATGGAGTTCCACGAGATCAAGTCCTTTTCTGGCATCGCGTGAAATACCAGCTCTGCATCCTCACTTCTTCCAGCCTCAGAGTACATATTTATAAGAGTATTGCATACACAAACATTTGTTTCTAGCCCCATTTTTACAATTAGACAGTGAACACCTCTGCCCCACTTAAGATTATCTACAGAACCGCACACTGTTAACAAAGTTGAGAGTGTTGTAGAATCTATGTTGTTATGGACATAAGACATCCAATAAAAATATCTTAATGATTCACCAAAAAGTCCATTATGTGTATTTGCAGCAATCACTGAGTTCCATGATATCGTGTCATGTTCATCCATGTGATCAAACACATGGCAGGCTGCCTCCATGTGGCCAAAACTACCAAACATTGATATGAGGGAGTTTCCCACAGAAACATTAGTCTCTAACCCGGACTTTACAACATCCCCAAGAACTTGATTACCCAATAGTTCATCTCCAAGCATCCCACAAGAACTAATTACTGCAGCATGTGTGTTCTCATTGCAACATACCCCTTCACGCTTCATAAGCCGATATATATCTATAGCTTGTCCCAAATCTCCGCTATCTGAGAATCCAACAATCAACGAAGTCCAAGTGACTACATTCCGCTCAGGCAAGTCCTCAAAGAGCTTCAGAGCTGAAGAAACAGACCCATAGGTGAAATAAAAATTCAAAAGAGAAGTCCCTACAAAAACATCACATGGCAATCCAATCTTAACGGCAAAACCATGGACTTGAAGTCCTTCATCTAACATACAATCCGACCTCTCACACGCCGTTACCAAGCTAGCAATCAAAAACCCACTTGGCTCGACACCATGTACGCACATTCCACGAAAGAATCCAAAAGCTTCTGGGTACAGACCCACTCGAACAAAACCTGACATCATGTTATTCCACGAAGCTTCGTTTCTATGAGACATTTGATCGAACACGTCCCAAGCCCACCGTATATGACCGAACTTTGAATACATACTTATTAAAGTGTTCGAATGAAAGATACTCAAACGCACTAATCCCTTCATGCAGAGTCCATGCACTGCTCTCCCAACGATTTCCTCGGTAATATCTGAGAAACCTTTTCGAGCAAAGCTCGAGATTTTGGGGTTGGGATGGTTTGAGAGGAATGGAACGCCATGCTTTGCGGGCTCTTCTATGCATGGGAAAGAAATGTGTACAGTCTTGAAGTGGTTTAGGAGAGGAAAAGAGGGTGGAGAGATTATTGTGGGGAGTGTGAGAGCTGGAGAGAGTTTTCTACAGCACCTAGCCAGCTCTGGTGTTGGTCGTTAAGACTCGGGAATGACAGAGGGAGAAAAGAAAAAAAGACAAAAAAACTGTTTCTTCGATGCCTGTTGTCAAGCGACACTAACCATGTCCCTTGTCTTGATGAGCAGCTGAGCCTCTTCACATTTTTATTTTTTTTAAAATAACTTTCATGACAATAGTAATCAATATAACGGTTTAATGATAAGAGTAATAATAATATGATTTTTCTTTTTCTTTTTTCAAATTTTATGTCATTCCATCAATCGATCATGTCCTTCGTCGGTGGAGTATTTTGCTTCTTCAGCAGGACATCCTCTCACTACCTCATCTTTTATTTCTTTACAAATAAAGAGGAAGTATGAGTTGAACTTAGGGTCTTAACGAGTCTAAGATTATAACTCAAATACAAAATTTGAGTTATAATAGTGCATGCTCAAGTATTATTTGTTTAGTTTTTATTCAAACACGAGTCGAACTCGAGCTTTTCAACATGTTGGATGCTGCTTTGTTAACGAATAACCCATTTAATATTTAATCGAGTTCAAGTTTATTCACGAGCTGTTTTATTTAGATAAAGTAGATTATTATCATTTTATCTACAAATTTTGACAAACAAACTTTGACTTTTTGGTAATATGTTTATAAAGTTTATATGTACGCATATCAATAATTAAATTCATAAGGATTCAAGTAACATATTATATACTAAAAACATAATTTTCTTTAATATTTTTAAATAAAAAATACTAAATATACTTAGGAAAAACTTACTTCTCCATATGTCAATTATTGATATGCTGAAAATTATAAAATTTAAATTTAAAAATTTGAATTTAAAAAAAAAAACTAACAAAATTAGTCTTGCAGATAAAATTGTAAATAAAAATGTAAGTATATGTAATACAACTCTTTTTAAATATTTAAAATATTCCATTGTAAATATAGATATAATACTATAAAAAAATAATAAGTTATTCGAATTTATACATGCTTATACGAGTCAAACCAAGTTTTATATGACTTGTATCTTTTAATAATTAATCATAATTGTCTTGCGATCTCAAGTGGCTTGTTGAGTACAATTGTTTCTTTACGACCCTAGTTGAACTAAAACATATTCTTAAAATAACAAGAACAAAAGATGGCCAAGAGGCCAATCATCAAAACATCCATCTAGAATTTAGCTTGAGTCAAGTGAGTGACGTTTTGAGCTTTCATATCTGATCATTTTTTTTTTTTTTGAAACAAAGCTTTCATTAAGAATCTGGATTACACACTGGATTAAGAACCAGCTCAGGAACGTTTACTTCTAGCTCTAAGGAAGTTCTAGCAAGGTTATGAGCAAAGCCATTACAAGTTCTTTTAACAAATTGCACCCCCCAACTAGGCAAAGAGGATAATAACTGTCTTGTGTCTTCAAGGATCATTCCCACCCTATCCCATCTGTCCAGCTGCTGCTTCAATCCGTTTACCACTTGGCTCGAATCTCCTTCTAGTATCACAGCTCTACAACCCAGGTCTATAGCTAATTTTGCAGCATGGAAAGCTCCGTGGGCTTCAGCTAGTTCAGGATCGTATAGACTAGTTTTAGAGTCTTTTTGTAGCTAAAACCCTTCCCTCATGGTCCCGGGCTACAAGGCCATAACCTGCTAGACCTTTATTCTTGTTCAATGCAGCATCCCAGTTGATCTTCACATAGCCTGTAGGAAGGAGATTCCAGCTAGGCTCCACTTGTAGATTTAATGCATTGTAGTTTCTTGAGGATTGTTGAACTGCTCTAAAATCTTCAATGAACTTTTCAGCTTGCTTAGCTATGAGAGATGGGTGAATGAAGGATGCTTCAAAGATGAGTTTGTTCCTTCTAGTCCATATTCCTTTAGCAGTAACAGCAAAGGATTCCATGAGAGTCTGATCACTCTCGAGGCTCAGTGCTTCCACAAGGTCACAAAATCTCTCTGGTCTGAGTGAGCTTTTGCTCAGTGCACCCTGGCTCCACACATCCCTAGTAAATTGACAGTTCCACAATATATGGATAGAGGTTTCTTCTTCACTCAAACAGATAGAACACATGGGTGATTCACATATTTTCCTCTTAAAGAGGTTTGATCTAGTGGGTAGTGACTCAATGCATGCCCTCCACATGAAGTTTTTTACTGCATTTGGGATATTGTATCTCCAACAAGAAGTCCAATCCTTCTCCTTCTGTGGGCTTGAGGATGGCTGACCACTGGCCAAGGACAGCTGCTCCATTTGAAGGTGGTAGGCACTCTTGACTGAGAAAGCTCCATTCTTGGTAGCCAACCAGATTACTCTATCTCTAGCACCCGATGCACTGATAGGTAGTTTTAGGATGGACTCAGCTTCATCCTTACCAAAGATCTCTCTCACATATCTGATGTTCCATTGTTTGTCTGGTTGTAAAATGAGGGCAGCCACCTTTGTATCAACTGGAAGTACTTTATTAGGAGATTGGACTCTATAACTCGAGGGGGTTGGGAGCCACCTATCTCCCCATATAGAGGTGTTCTGCCCATCACCAATCCTCCACACTAAACCTTTCTCTAATAGGCTTCTAGCTGCACAGAAGCTTCTCCATAAGAATGAGGGCCTACTTCCCACTTTAGCTTGAAGAAAATCTGCCTTGGGGAAGTATTTTAACTTAAGTACTTGTGAGGCCAGTGAATTGGGTTGCTGTATAATCCTCCAACCTTGTTTGGCTAATAAAGCCAGATTAAAACTTTCTAAGTCTCGAAATCCCATGCCTTCCTTAGCCTTTGCCTTTCCCATTTGCTTCCAAGAGACCCAATGGACTTTATGTTCATTTTGTTGATGCCCCCACTAGAAATGGTTCATCACCCGGTTGAGTTCTCTTAGCAGATTTTGAGGCAGTTTGAATACTCCCATGCAATATGTGGGAAGAGCTTGGGCTACTGCCTTTAGCAAAATTTATTTCCCTGCTTGTGAGAGTAGCTTTGTTGACCAGTGGCTAACTTTACTCCTGACCCGATCCAATATTCCTTTGAAGGCCTCATACTTTGATTTCCCAATGAAGGCAGGCAGCCCCAGGTATTTTTCATAACTAGAAGTGGCTCTAAGTCCTGCCATCCCAAGAATTGTGTCCTTGGTTTGCTGATTAGTGTTTGCACTGAAGAAGATTGATGTCTTATTCTTGTTAAGTTTCTGACCTGATGCCCTTTCATAGTGGTCAAGAAGAGCTGAAATCTTGGACCATTCTGCAGTATTAGCTTGACAAAAGAGTAGGCTATCATCAGCAAAAAATAAGTGATTTATACTTAGCCTTCTGTTCCCAAAGTGTATGCCATGAATTTGCTGAGAAGCAGCCGCATGGTTAAGAAGGGAGCTCAGCACTTCAGACACTATTATGAACAGGTAAGGGGATAGAGGGTCCCCCTGCCTAAGTCCCCTAGATGGTTGGAACCATGCCTGAGGTGAGCCATTGATTAGTATCGAGTATGACACAGTAGAGATACAGTCCATCACTAATGAAATCCATCTAGAACTGAAGCCCATCTTCCTCATAGCCTCTCTCAAGAAGATCCATTCCACTCTATCATATGCCTTGCTCATGTATAATTTTAGAGACATGTATCCCTGCTTCCCTTTTATCCTTGTATTCATAGAATGCATTGCCTCAAAGGCCACTATCACATTATCAAGGATTAATCTCCCCGACACAAAGGCACTTTGGGTAGGAGAAATAATTTGAGGCAAAATGAGTTTGATCCTGTTAGCTAAGGCTTTGGAGATCACCTTATATAATACATTACATAAAGATATAGGCCGATACTCATTAACAGAAAGGGGCTTCTTGACTTTGGGAATCAACACTAAAAAAGTGTTATTAATGGAAGAAATGTCACCTGCTGCATTAAGGTACTCAAGAGCTGCCCGAGTCACATCCCCTCCCACAGTGTCCCAGTGTGTTTGGTAGAACACAGCTGAGAAGCCATCTGGTCCTGGAGAGCCTAATGGATTCATTTGGAACAAAGCATCTTTAACCTCCTCAGCTGTGAAGTCCCTAGAAAGGATATTGTTCATCTGATCATCCACTTTAAGTTCCATTTTGGCCAGGCATTCATCTAAGCTGACTGGGTTAGAGGACTTAAAGAGTTCCTGATAGTGTAGGCAGAAAGTTTCTGAGATTTCCTCTAACTCGAAGGCTAGGCTTCCATCCCTCCTCTTCACTTGTCTGATTTCATTAACTCTTCTTCTCTGGTTTGCCTTTCTGTGGAAGAACTTAGTGTTTCTATCTCCATTTTTGAGCCAAGCTTGCTTGGCCCTTTGCTTCCATCTCACATTTTCCTCCTCCAAGGCAACATCAATTTCCTTTTGTAAATTCTTCACAGCCATAGTATGGGACCCCTCATTGGAGTTCTGTAGGGCTAAGAGGGTTGAGAGTTTCTTTTGAATTTCTAGCTTCTGTTTTTCCAACTCCTTTTTGCTCCATCTGAGTAGAGAGTTCTTACATCTTTCTAAACTGTTCTGGACACCCCTCAGTAAAGTTCCATTCCAGCCTTGATGCTGGTTCCAGCTCGATTGGATGACCTCAGAGCATTCCTTCCTAAGTTCCCAGCTAGCCTCATATCTGAATAGCTTTGTTCTGGCCCTTTCATTACTCCCTCTTCTCTGCCTTTCATTCCTCATGTCCAGTATAAGGGGGCTGTGGTCCGAGTTCTGTGCTGCTAGGCTAGTGACCTTGCCTCAGAGTACAGGGATAACCAGGCTAGATTTCCGAAGGCTCTATCTAATCTTTCTTTGGTAAATTGAGGTCCCTCTCTGCCATTGTGCCAAGTGAATTTTTTTCCTTCATACCCAAGATCACTCAGGTTACAAGCCTCGACTGCTTCTCTAAATTTTTCCATTTGATTATAAGGTCTAAGGGCTGCTCCTTTTTTCTCATGTTGGTGTAAGATCTCATTAAAGTCCCCAAAGCATATCCAAGCTTTATCATTGCTAGGCTTGAGCATTCTCAGTAACTGCCAACTGCCCTCTCTTTGTGATGTCGATGGATGGCCATAAAAGCCAGTTAAGAGTAGCTCCTCCATATCTTCTTCCCTTTTCCCCACTAAGGAGATATGATTCTGTGAAAAGGATTCTAGAACCAGCTCATCAGCACTGTTCCACAAGAATGCAAGGCCTCCACTTAGGCCCCTGCTCTCGACTACAAAGCTTCTATCAAACCCCAGAGAATTCCTGATGTCTTCCACACTTAGTCTCCATTAAAAATACAAACTTGGGCCACTTCAACCTCACCCACATGTGAAGTTCTCTAACTGTAAGAGGGTTCCCAAGCCCTCTACAGTTCCAGCTTAGGCCTATCATTGCTGTTGGTGGAGCTGCATTGCAGCCTCCACCAACTCATCTCCCTTACTGCTTCTCCCCCTTCCTCGACTCAATTTTTGTTTCTTACATGAGATCCCTGGATCTTCTAGTATAGAGCTATCACCTCTCCTCTTCCCAGCACCTGGAACTTTTCCAGAAACAGAAAGTTGAAAGGACCTTGCCACCCTTGCTTTCCTTTTCCACGTGGACCCTCTGGTTTTAGGACCTGCCCCCTTCACATCTTGCTTTGAGAAGTTGGTAGGCTCAGGATCCCCTTCTGTCACGTTGGATTTTGTTGCCACTTTGGGATGCCCTTGTGGATCTGTTTTGGAATTCTCGAGTTCCATAAAGCTATTTCTTGTTTCTTCTTCTAAGTCACTGTTGACTGTATATAAAGGGGTACTTCTTCCCGTAGATCCCATCATTGGGTTGATAGGTTTTACAGCTTTTACCCCACTGTCACCAGCCTCACCCTTGGTTTGACTCCTTCCCTTCCCTACTTCTTCACTTGTCAGCTTCTTGGAAAAGGAAACTTCCTGCTTTCCCGCTGGAGCCTCACCCCATGGGCCCTTCTTGTCTGCTTCTTCAGCTGCTACTGTTGCGCCTTGGACTTCAGCCTCTTGACTCCATTGTTGATGGTTGTTTTCGCCTGCTCCACCATACTTCCTACCATCAAAGATATTTGTGTACATTAGTTGAGCCCGTAGCCAAGGGCCATAGTGTTCGAGCTTGGCTCCCTCCTTTCTGAGCTCATTTTTCTGCCTGTTGCACCCCTTGCCTTGATGATATAATGTACCACACTGGAAACAAAAGGCTTGCAGCCTCTCGTATTTGAATGAGATCCAGTGTTCTTTCCCTTCATAGCTCAGCCATCTTCCTCTCATTAGGGGTCTATGGATGTTGATTGCCACCCGCACTCGGAGGCATTTTCCCCAAGCCAGACCATCAGCCTCTGTATCCACCCTAATGACATGTCCAATGGAAGCTCCAAATTGCAGTCCCATCTCTTCGTTCATAGTTGCCAGAGGCAGATTGTGGAGCTGAACCCAGAAAGGTTCATACTTGAACTGCATAGAGTTGATAGCCACGGTTTCATCCACCTCTTGCATAGTCACTAGATTTCTGTCAAAAAACCATGGACGTCCACTGAGAACCTTCTCTTTATCAGACACGAGATGGAACTCGATTAGGAAACGTTGTTCACCCACTTCCTTAAAACGGACCCAGCTATCTAGCCTCCAAACTTGAGACATAGTCTTTCGGAATGCTTCATTGTTAACCCTATTTCCGACAGAACTCTACTCAATATGCAATGGTTGCCTTGGAACTTCATTTCTGCCTCATGAGGAACTTGGAAAATGGAACTCTCCTCAGAGGATAGGTTTATCCTCTCCCATCTCCTTGATAGTTCTTCCTCGTCATATGCCATTGCACCCTCCAGAACCACCTCCCACCACGTAGGAGACTCACTCCCTTGCTAAGAAGGGTACTCCACCTTACTCTTCCTCGCTAACGAGAGAGAAGAGAAGGACCCCGTGCTTACTTTTCATATCTGATCATTGTCTTGCTGTATTAATAGTTTTGTTTTTGTACAAACAGGATGTAGAACAAGGGAAACTACTTTATTAGCGGTGACACTAATCCATTAAAAAGCTTGAAAACTTCAAAGAAATTAAGGTGATACCAATTTATGTGATTATTATAACTTAATAAATTATTCTATCAGTCATTATTCACCACTCCATGAGCAAGTCAATCTCTTAAATATAGTCTCTTGCATTTAAGGCAGATGCGAAACACAACCTAGTTTGGGTACTGAGAGTACCTTAGACATTCTTAGGCTATCTCACTACTAGGGCTGTGCAAAAAAACCGTTAACCCGCACCGTCCATACGACCCGACTCGACCCGACCGGACCGTTGAAGCGGGTTGAACTGACCTGCGGGTCAAACTTGCTAACTGTCGGTTTCAATCCGACTAAAACTCCCCAAATCTCAAACCGTTTGCCATCCCTCCCAAATCTCCAACCCTAGCTGCCACCCTTCCCCATTTCTCTCTGTTATCACCGTCATCGCCGTCAACTCCGTTCATCATCACTGTCGACTTCGTTCGTCTTCCCCATCAACTCCAACAAGCAACAAGCACAGCCTCAAATAGAGAGAAAACAAGGAAAATCACATGGTCATTTCGACTCAAACAATACAATCATCATTCACTTCCCCACAACCCATCGAACCCATCGCAACGGCACAATCGAACCTTTTGCACAGCGCAAACGCACAATCGCACCTTCACGGCACAATCGCACCATCGCACAAACACCGCACGGGCTTCCCTTGCAGCTCAACGACAAAACTCATGAATGGCTGCACCAAGGTTTCTTCTCGCTGAGACTGTAATAGGTCGGGGCCTGTGTGGATTTGTGAAGGAGAAACCGATACGAAAAAAATGAACAGAAATGAAAATGAAAATATGTTGAGACTGGACCACAGTAAGCCCCCATAAAGTCACTCGACCACTCAAAGCAGTAGCAGCAGCTAAAGCCCCATATCGGTCCTCTCCTTTTTGCAGTGCAGAAGAAACAGGGATGAGATGGGAGGAAGGAAATGGATTGGATGAGAAATCGTTTTAGGCAGGAGATCAGTTTCGACTTTTAACTCAACTGGCAGACAAGTTGACCCAACTAAAGTCAGATCGGTTCTTTTCTTATTTCCCTTGGAACCGGGTCGGGTCGGGTCCAAAATAATGCGGGTTGGACGGTATGCAGACTTACTCACTACTATTCATTATTTTATTATTACTTTTTATTAATATTCAAGATTCTATCATTATTTTTTTATTACTGTTTACAGAATACTTAAGAATACCTCAATACCCTGGCTTGTGATGCATAAACCCGCAGCATTAACCATCCCAACATTTCTGCCTAACAAAACTAGAATATCCCTTGGCTTTCCCCTGCACCCATTCCGAGATTCCCTTTTTTCTTTCTTTACAAGCCTTCATGGTAAAACAATGGATGAAAACTGCTGATAACATGCTTCAAGTATCATATACATCAAGAAAATACAAATATTCTTTCTAAGCACACTGCAAGTCCATAACCCAAGAAAAAAAAAATATAACGAGTAGGAATTAGCCAGTGCCATACTTCTTGCTACCCTTTGATTTTCCAGTGATGGGATGTCCGGGGCCCTCTGGTAATGCCCTCATAGTAACGGGATTCAAGCTTTTGCTTGTTCCAAGCCTTGACAAAGTCCGAGAACAGTTCACGTGCAGACTCAGATGAAAGCTCAGAGAAAAACACATTTTTTCTCTTCTTTCAACCAGGTAGCAAATTCATTATTCTTAGAGAAATAGTCATCATTGCTCAGCTCTTGGACCTCGTGCTTCTGAAAAAGAACATAAAAAAACTACTAGCATCACCGGATAGATACACATGGCCAATGGATAAATTTAGACATTGGTAAAACCATACACTACCACTAGTAGCATCAGCGGATAGATACACATGGCCAATGGATAAGACATAGGTAAAACTATACACTACCTGGTAAATTTTCAACACTAGTAGAAATAAAACAGTGAAAATCCCCATAATCTAGCAATTCCTTACTTCACTTATCTAGACCGCAATAGCCTTCTCAAAGAATATGCAAACAAATTACATATTATGCAGTCTACGTCAAAGATGGTCTCATGGTCTCAATCAAACAAAATAAGAAAGAGAGAATTTCTGTTTCAAAACCTTTGATAAGAATGTGATCAAAACCTTCAATTTTCAAGTTACATACTCCACTTTATAATCTAAACGCCAGGTGCTCCTTATCTGGATCCTGGCAGCTAAAATTTGTGATACATGATAACAGCAGGAATGGCAAACAACAAATTAATCTCAGACAATCTTCGCAAACAGTAGATGATTTTCAATTAAACAATGGGAAGGTCTGAGTGGCAAAGAGAGAACAGAACCGTAACAAGTGATATAAGGATTCTTTTCTATATACAACATTTGTGCAAACTTTGGGAGTATGGGAATCTAAGAGGACTTACCAAGTGGCGATCACTTTTGTGATTTTTACTTTTGTGTTTATCTTTGGACTTCTTTTCTGAGGCAACAATAACAGGTCAATAAGATAAAATTTTGCCCTGTACAACCTTAATCCAACAGTGTAAGAAATGAGCAATCATAATGACTTTTATAATTCGCACAAACAGATACTATGCGTGAAGAAAAAAGATGGAGTAATTACTAGATATTAATACATAAATCATGACAAAAGGCAACTAGAAAAATCCCTCCATCCATAACATGAATGATTCAGTGGAACATATAAGATTGGTGGAAAAGTCAATATTGTAAAGGTTACAATTCATGGAATATAATACACAATCAAAGACTCTTTCTAAATTATGTGGTTGATCCCACAGTAACCAAGAAAAATTATACTTATTAGTTATTTCTGTCAACAGGTATATTTTTTGGCTCGCTTGCCACATGTTTGTTACTCTCAAGGATCCCAACCATACAGCAAGATTTGCCATTCCATTCCAGGCTTTGGCCTCCAGAACCAGAATCATATCAATCCTAAATGACTTGCCAGGAAGACCATTAGGCCATGCAATCAACGGCTCAAACCTCATTAGGAAGGGGCTCTTGAAGATCATTAAGCAGAGAGACTGATTTGGCTGAGGGCAAGGCAAGCCCTATGCAACACTTGGCCCCCCGTTTGGATACTTAGAATATCTCAGTATATCTATGAATAGTAGTGAAATTGTTTGAATTAAGATGTTTTATTGGGTTTTGTGAAAGGAAAAGAGAAAAAAGTTGAATAAAAGTATTATAAAATTAAAAAATTGTTTGAATATAATTTTTAATATTATTTTTGTTTTGAAATTTAAAAAAGTTGAATTGTTTTTTGTGTTTTGTTTGGGAAAGTTACAATGATTAGGTAATAATTAGATAAAAAAACTTGAAAATTTGAAATTGAAAAGTATTTTGCATTTGAGTCAAATTTGGGAAGGAAATATTTAAAAATATATGAGAATACCTCAGAATACTTGCATTGCCAAACAAATCTCACATGCTTTTTTGACTTGTGCAGAGAATGAACAGTAGTACATGGCTTAACTAGAGATTTTTTTTTTTTTTTTTTTATAGGGAAAACAACAATATCTTTAATAAAGAGGATTACAGACACTTTTCAAAGCAAATGGCCTGAGAAAGAAAATCTGGAATACAATCCCACCACATTTCAACGTTTGCAACATTCCAGGCACAACGGGTTAAACAATGAGCCGCCGTATTACCTTCTCTATAGATATGAATGAAAGAGCAAGAACTAAAAACAACTTAAGATCTTTGCAATTTCCCCAAATAACACACCAAGGATAGAATCTATCATAGTGTTTTGCTATAGAGCTTCAACAATTCTTAAAGTCACTTTCAACTATTAGCTGTGAGATCTCCATACTAGCGCAAAACTGAAGCCCTGGAAAATAGCTAGTAGCTCGATAGTTTCGGGTTCTTCCACTGCTTGCTCCGCCATACTGGTTGCCATAACCACTTGGCCCCTTCTCATCTCTTAGGATAACTCCTATACACCCCGTCTTGTGCAGTCCACCAAAAGTAGCTCCATCTACATTAAGTTTTAGAAATTCATAGGAGGTGGTTTCCAGTGTAAGAATTGTTTAAGAGCTGCCTTTGGAATTGCTTGTACTTCCTTATGCCTACTCATAAGGGTTAAAGTAGTTTCTGCTGCCTGTCTAGGACTCACCGGCACCTTCTCAAACTCCATCTTATTTCTTCTGTACCAGAATCCCCAAACTAGTGAGAAGAATAGTGCTAAATTTTCCTTGTGTCTCCCCTCAACAATGTGTAGAGCCATTTCAGCTAGAGAGATCTCAGTTCAAATTAGAGAAGGAAAATATTGTTGCCATACCTCTGCTAGGTATTTGCAAGAAATAAGGGCATGATGAAGGTCCTCAACTGGATGGGAACAGAAACTGTACTTCCCTTCTGGAATGGCTTGTTTTTTCATCAGATTCTCTTTTGTAGGGAGGCATTCTTTACAGGCTTGCCATGCAAAACACTTTTATTTTATTAGAGACCTTTAATTTCCACAATGATTTCCATAAAGCTTGTAGTCTTTTTGCATTTGAGGGTTCTGCCATTGAATTTGTCCTCTGATCTGATATGGATCTGTAACAGCTCCTCATTGTAAATCTACCATTTCTTTCATGTATCCAACTCCATTTATCTGCACTGGCTCCTGGGAGTATCACAACTTTTAGGATGTCTTGCTGCCACCTGTGGATTGAATAGGGTTCTAATCTTATTCACATTCCACCATCTTGTGTTTTCATCGATGATGGATGCAACTAGTGATTCTTGATTTCTCGATTATCCATCCTTATTGAAGCTCCCTCCTCTTCTAGAGATTTGTGACCTGGAATCCACTTCTCAGACCATAGAAGAGCTGATTTCCCATCCCCAATCCGCCGTCTACCTCCTTCTTTCAACCACTTTTTTGCATCCCAAATTCCCCTCCAAGTGTATAAAGGATTGTAACCCAAATCAGTTTTAAAAAAAGAGGAGTTTGAGAAATATTTTACCTTGAGGAGTCTATGCAGCAGTGAGTTCTCATTTTGCAATATTCTCCACCCTTGCTTTGCTAGAAGAGCAAGGTTGAAATTCGGCATTTCTTTGAAGCACATTCCCCTCTTGATTTCCCTCACACATTTTTTCCAGCTTATCCAATGAATTCTTCGATCATTCTTCTTTTGGCCCCACCAAAAATTTGACATCAAACTTTCAAGTTCCGTACAAAAATTTGTAGGAAGGAGAAAACATTGCATAGAGTATGCTGGAATGGAAAGGGCAACAGCTTTTAATAAGATCTCCTTACCCCCTTGTGACAAGAGCTTTCCTTTCCAACATTGTAGTTTTTGCCACACTTTCTGTTTGATTGCTTGAAAAGCTATTTTTTTTTTATCTGCCCACTATTGGACGAAGTCCCAAGGTATTGCTCATATTGTTGGATTTCACTATTGCCCCACAATTGGACAATCTCTTCTCTGGTTTCCCTTCTCACATTACCACTGAAAACCATGGCTGTTTTTCTTTATTAATTTCTACCTCGATACCCTTTCATACTTGTCCAGCACAGCTTGTACGCGCCTATTTTCCTCTACTTCTGCCTTGCAAAAAATAACACTATCATCTGTGAATAAAATGTGGTTAATATTTGGTGCACCTCTACATATTTGGACACCAGATATCTCTTTTCTCATCCCTGCTTCCTTTAGTAGAGCTATCAACCCCTCTGTGTAAAAGAGAAAAAGATAAGGGGACAAAGGATCCCCTTGTCTCAATCCCCAACTCGATCTAATAGGCCCTCTTGGTTCCCCATTTATTAACATAGAGAACGAGACAGTTTTAACACAATACATGATCAAAATCAATCAAAGGCTTTTGGAACCCCATCACTTCCATCACAGTTTTAATAAATCCCACTCAACCCGATCATAAGCCATACTCATATCCAACTTCAGGGACATGAATCCCTTCTTTCCTTTTCTCTTATTTTTTAGAAAATGCACTAATTCATATGCAATCAACACATAATCCGTAATTAAACGGCCTGGCACAAAAGCACTTTGACTCTCCTCAATAATACTAGGTAATACTGATTTCAATCTATTGGAAATGACCTTGGTAATTAACTTATAGAGCACATTGCACAGACTAATAGGTCTATAGTCAGCCACTGTCTCAAGAAACTTCTTTTGGGAATAAGAGTGATAAAAATGTGATTAAGAGGAGTTGGGAATTCACATTTATTTAAAGCTTCCAGAACTGCAGAACTGACTTGTTTGCCACCACATGCCAGTACTTTTGAAAGAAAATAGGGGACATCCCGTCAGGTCCCAAAGCTTTTGATGGGTGCATCTGTTTCAAAGTTGCCACACCTTCTTCTTCTAAATAAGTTTTACTCAACATCTCATTCATAGAGCTTGTCACCCTATTTGCTAAAGACCCCAGAAACTCAGTAGATTCACTCGGGTTTGGACTCTCAAACAACTTATCAAAACACTTGAGGATGACCCTGTCTCTCTAGTCTCCCCCCTACCATATTCCATTCTCATCTTTAATCTTTACCAAAAAGTTTCTTTTTTTTCTCTGAGACGCCTTCATATGAAAATAACTTGAATTCTAGTCCCCTTCCTTTAGCCATAATGCTTTAGATCTCTGCCTCCACATCTCTTCCCTTTCCATCCATTTATGAACCTCTTTGCGTGCTAGCTTTTGTGCTTCAGTTATTAGCCCCCATAGGATCTCTCTCATGTAAATCCTTCATCCTTTGTCTCGCCAAAGTTAGCTGTTTTGTACATTACCAGAAGAATTC